>PITA01025495.1:0-24289 GCA_004023965.1 Spilogale gracilis
TGAGGCAAAAATGCAGACTGCCTATGTGGAAAGGTCCTCCGGGAAACCTGGCTAGGTGAGGGAGGGGGACAGGCAAGCAGGTCCAAAGAGGGGAGAAGCAGATTCATGGATGTATTTACTTAAAGACAGAAGCCCGTAGAGCACGGGGGAGCAGTGGGACTGCTCAGAGAAGGAGACAAGACAAGACAGAGGGGCCAAACCCCAAATTCCAGCCCTTGCTGGAGCAGGTGAGGTCGGGGGAGGCCACAGCCCGTGTAAAGATAGGAAAAGCAGAGAGAAAAAGACAGTGGGTCGGTGCAGGCGGACTTACATTGTGGAGTTGAGGAGTGTTCTCTCCCACCTGCTGGCTTCTGAGGTCTCGGCCGAGTCTCACCGTCTCACCGGCCAGCTCAGGTCACCTGCCACAGCAAGGATGGGAAGGAGGGCACAGGAGACTGGGACCCAACACAGAGGAGGACACACCCAGTGGGCATCAGGGACAATGGAAAAGTTCTTGAAGAAATAGAGAAGGCCGGTGTGGCTGGCCCGCATGCCTGGTGGTGCCCTTGGTCTCCAATCACTCGCTCGAGTGTGAGCTCACGTGGCAGGAGTCCTTCAAGGCTACAACGGGCCAGGCTGGGGGGGGCCGAGGAGGAACGTTAGGAAAGTCTCAGAAGTCAGGGCATTTATAAAAGACCAGTTGTGAAAGGGGGTCGCGGATGGTAAAGGGACGGAAGAGGAATGTGGAGAACGCCTGGTGGCAGCAGAGAAGCCAAGGCCTGGGGCCATCAGACTTCATGGCAGAACGTCCGCCCGTCTCTGAGGGGCCTGGCCATGTGGCACGCAGTGGCCATCAAGGGGTCTCCAAACCACACTGATCTCGGGTGTCCGGCAGGCTGGGTGCCCGCTGTCACGCCCTGGTTTCTGTTATCTTAGAATCACGGGACGTGTGGTGGGCGGGCAGGGAGGAGGCTTCCCTCCCAGCTCCCCCAGAGGCTCCGCCCACAAATGGCACCCACGGAAGCGCACACTCTAAATTACCTGGGATTTGCACCTGCTGAGAGCCGCCTACGACATGAGCGATTTAGCGGCAGTAAGACACCTGTTCCCCCGGAAGAAAATACATGTTAAGTTGCTCCCACCGCGGTTTACTGCTGAGTTGGAAGGGGAGCATGGCAACTCAGGGGCATGGATTCAGCTCAGTTTTGCGGGAGAGACGAGGCCAGAAGAGCACGTCTCCAGACGGCTGGGTGGAGCCGCCCGGCAGCGGTAGCAAGGCGGGGAGAGAAAGGATGATTCAGCCAGCTCCCCTCACCTCACCATTTTCCTGAGCTCTTCCTCCAACCCAACGCTATTTCCCAAAGCTGCTCGAAAAATGCAACCAAATGCAAATACTGCCTGAGCATGGCAGGAACTAAGGTCTAAGACTGACAATGTTTCTGGAAAGTCAGCATTGCTTTTGTAAATTATCTCCTTTATCCTCCTGTATGTTCATTTGCAAGTAATTAAATGCACACATGCCACAGCAACTCAAGGCATAGTAATGTCACTGACAAGGAAAAGTAATAAACAGGAGGAAATTAAAAGAACCCATATAAGGCCCGGGGGAAAAAAAATTCTAACAGATTTAATCAGGAGAAATAAAATATTCTCCAGGCCCTGTTACAGAGACCCCCGGTGCCAAAAAAGCGTGGCAGAAATGGGACAATTAAAATGGATGTGGGAAGGGGTGACAGATACACACGACGAAGCAAGGATATATCTGTAGGGAACAAGTAGCCCCGGCAGAATTCAAATGAGACATTCAAACCTAAAACAAGAGACGGGCCAAATGCAAAGAGAAGCAGCAAATGATGGAGTGATTAAATCTGTCCATTCCTGCAGTGCCAGGGAACCTACACGTCTCCCCGGCAGAACCCGGGACATCCAGGCAGCTTATTTTAGTTCATCGCGTGTGCCTTCTGCCGGCTCGCGTATCTGTTACAGAGTTAGGATTCTGAAGACGTGTCAAGCCATTGGGGGTGACTATTCACCTCGCAGACACACATGGCCATCTCGCCTTCCCAAGCAGACCATACTGATCATTCACGTAAGGCAGAAAGGGATGAGACAGTTAGACCTCCCTGTTAGAATACTTCTCATGCTCCGCGGTAAATGGGTTCTTGACAGATCGCTCGCAGCAGCAAGCGTTTAGAGCATCATGTGTCTCGTGAGTAACCTAATCCTGGGGATATTTACCAGAGCATGCCATAGACAGCTTCATGATGGATCCTAATCTATGCTGGGGATAGAAAGACGCTGGGGGCTTCCTTCTCCTCCAGACCCACAAATGGCGGCCACGTTAATGGAGCACCTACTCTGGGCCAGATCTTCAACTACGTCTTTCTTTCGCTCATAAACAACTATTGATACAATGTCTACTCTCACTGAGTCAGGAAGAGATGGGCAGAGTCCCTGTCCTCAGCGATGGACGAGTCTAGTCTGCAGGCCAGTTGGCCAACCAAGTCTCATTCTTGCAACTACACGTCCCCACCTCCAGCGTGCACGGAAGGCAGCGATGGCCGTGACGGAGACGTTCTATAATTCTGCAGTGTCCAGTATGGTAGCCACCAGTTGTGTGTGGCTTTCAAGCCCTTGAAATGGGGCTAGTGTTTTAAGTCTACGTGACTAGTGGCTACTCTACTGGAGAGTACAGAAGACAGACCATCGACCCAAGCGACTCTGCCACATGACGCAATGTCAAAGCAAGGACACTCAGAAGACCGAGAGCTGGCAAGAGCTGGAGGGCCACACTTAGCGGGAGGCCTGGTGGGCTCACCTGGCTCACAGCCCAGTTGCTGCACCTGCCGCTTCTCACTGCAAAACCAGGATCATATTCCTCTGGGATCAGGTCATCGTGGGACTATTTTGAATGTCTTCGGTCTTTGGGTCCACAAGCACCCACTTCATTTTATTTTTAAGGTATATGCTTACTTTTTTGTAAGTAGCCCCTGTTCATTATAGAAAACTCAGAATAAACGGAAAGGAAAAAGACAAAGTACCCATAATGCCCTCGTCCGGTCTGCACCTCTGTCGTCACATGGAAGACATCTCCGGCCGCCTCCCCGGGACGCCCGCACCAGCTAGCGGACTTCGTGCCCACCAGCTCCTCTCCTTGAACTCTCCGAAAATGTGCTCTTCTCTGTCCTGCTTTCCTCACTTGCAACCTCCTTATGAATATCTTTGAAAAGATACAATTGTTTTAAATACTATCCCCGCTTTTCAGAACTGATCTAGGAATATATACTTACTTGAAATTCTTGTATGATGTTCTCTTCCCTTGGTGTGCCCTCATTTATTTATTCCGTCCCCTATTTGGGGGAAAGCTGGGTTGCTTCTAATACTATGCTCTCACAAGGAATGGTGTAGTAACTTCTGGGTACATGAGATTTTGACTATCTCCTTCTGAAAAGCTCTCCAAATAAAATTGGTGGGTGAAAAAGGCACACGCACTTTAAGGACTTCTGACCCCTGTCACTCACTGGTCCCTCTAAAAAAAACAAAGCAACCATTTCTGTTCCACTGTGGACAGCTAATCCGAGGTGTTCCCTACATCGCGGCTGCTCATCTTTCTGGAATCCCCTCACGTCTCTGCTCTGACATTCGCGGTCAGCTGGAAAAATCTCACGGCCATCAGTCTGACAGCCTGCGGATAGGTGGAGACAGCTAGCACGTCTCCCCAAAGTTTTGTCTTCCCAGTCAAAGGAGTTCACATCCTTTAAATATTCCTCATATGAAACTGTTCCTAATCCAGTTTCTTTACGTCCCCACTGAAGTAGTATCCAGACTCAAATAACAAAATCTAGATAGTAATGCCTGTCATTTAGTAAGGACTGACCATGTGTGAGATTCTATGCTAAGTAGGATTGAATATGTTCCCTTAAAACCCACATGTTAAGCCCTATACACACAGACACACAGACACACAGACACACAGACACACACACACACACACACACACACACACACACACACACACACACTGTGACTCTGCTGGAGATGCTGGCGATGGGGCCCTCAGCGGGTAATCAAGGTTGGATGAGTTCATAAGAGCGGGGCCCTGATTCAATAGGATTGTTGTCCCTATAAGAAGAGACAAGGGCTCCCTCTCGGCCCCGTGAGGACATAGTGAGAAGATGACCACTTGCACACCAGGAGGAGAGATCTTACCAGAACTGGATTGGCCAGAACCTGGACCTAGGACTTCCAGCGTCCAGAACTGTTGTTAAAGGCCCTCAGATTGTGTATTTTTGTCATGGCAGCCAGAGCAGCGTAAGACAGGCCCCTTGAACCCTGAAAGCAACCTCAAAAGGTAGGTATTATACCCTCCACGTGACAGACAGGAAACTGAAGAACAGAGAGGTTAAGTAACCTATTAAAGATCTCCACACAGCTAGGACGTAGCAGATATGGGATTTGAGCCCCAGCAAATGGACTCTGGAAACCACAGTTTTCAACTCCCTGTTATATGCCTCTCTAGAAGCAACCTGTCCAGTCAAGATTAAAGATGACCATCTCCCCCTTGGTCTAGAGTTAATACCTTGATTAGTGCAGCTTAGGTTACATTAGCTTTTTTTGGCAGTCATGTCACATTATTAACATACTTAGTATTTAGTCTGCTAAAACCCCTAAGTTCTATTTTACACAAGCTTTAGTTAAGCTATAATTTCCCCATACCCGAAATGCAATCGGGATTTTTGTTAGCGAACACACTTATCACAATTGGATTCTACCCAGTTATAGAGTTGCCCACATTCCAACACACTGAGATCCTTGGAGATCCTGGTTCAAATCACCCACTCCCAAGGTTTGTGACATTCATGAATTAAATATGCTTGCTTTATGTAAAGGAGTATGCCTTATAACCCATGAAATGTTATGCATATTTGTCATTGTCATTAAATGTTTCCATCTGAGTCACTGATCAATGCTTCTCACTCAGGGCCCACAAGGGAACCCTGGGAGTGTGAACTGAAAATCTCCTTCTCCGCAAGTGTTTTTGCAACTTTTAAAACTCGTGCTTCCTCTTCGTTCCATATTACAATGCCGTGCACCCCTCCTTCTTTTTTCATTAAAGTTAATTAGCATTATTGTTGAATAAAGCATACTTGTCTTTAAAAGAGAAGACTCTTAGTATGTATATGATGTATGATAAATTGTACCATACTTGCATAATGCAAACGACATAAAACAAAGATTGCCTTTGCTTTCTATTTTTGCATTATGAAAACAGTATGTACATGTTTTGGTTTCCAAACATAAATACCGCACGCACCGCCTCCTCCCGAGATGCCGATGTTTCAGCTTAGAGGGCGAGTTTCCACCCTTCCTGCCTCCACGCCCCACCCCACCACATTCCTCCACAGGGCAAGCGCCTCGGGTCGGAAAAGCACCTTGTAGACCAAGCCTCTGCAGCCCCTGCAACGAGCCCTCCGCAATAAGACCGAGGGTTGCCACCGTCCCTTCAAGACGTCCGGGACCGAGTGCAGCTCTGGAGGGAGCAGAGCGAGCCGAGAATGTGGGACGGTGACATGTTGGACCTGGACACTTCTGGAAGCATGGGGTCCTTCTGCGGCTACACAGGCTCTCCCTTTTTCTTCTGGAGCCACCTCTGGAAAACACAGGCAGCCCCCTCCTGTACCTGGGTCGGCATGCATGGAATTCATCGAGGATCCCCAGGGATGCTATGCTCCTGTCTCCACCTTGGGCTCACTCTCCTTCCTCGCTCTCCTCTGGTTTTCTGAGTAAGCTGAATTCCACTGTCTCTGAGCCCCAACCCACCATCTTGGCTCCTGCTGCCCCCAGCAAAGCCCTAGCGTTACCAGCAGATCCCCAGGGTCTGTCCCAACGCTTTCCTGGCACATCGCTCTCTTCCGGCACAAAGGCTGACTTGGAGCTTTTATGGAGCATCCAAACGCTATCTTCACTTCAGTGCAACTTCTCCTACTCTCTGCCTCGACAGACCTTGTGCCAATGTTGGTCTCCTCTCCCACAGCCCCCAGGAAGAGCCTGCACACACCAGGAAGAGGGGAGCTGGAAGTGTTCACCCAGCACCAGGTCTGGCCAGGAGTGAACATCCCCCTCAGCGAGAGGGCCATGCCTGCCTCCTCCACGTCACCGGACCAATGCACACGGCGCACCTGTGACTCCTGACAGGCTGCACGTAGTTCGAGGAGTCTGCAAGGTGGCAGTTACGGCCCGCTGTGCCTGGTGAAGACCACCGACCTCCGACCTCAGAGGTCGCCTTCGCAGGCCCCGAGTGAGCATCCCAGCACTCGGCCCAGCACCAGGGCTCCTGGACAATCCCCGCTCTCTGGTTGCTTGGTGCCTTTTATTCCTGTTGACCATTAGGGGTTGAATTGTGGTCCCCTTTAAATACATATGTTGAAATGTGAGCCCCCCAGGGCCTCAGAATGGGACCATATGGGGAGAGGGTCTTCCCAGAGGTGCTCAAGTTACAATGAGGTCATTAGGCCCTGATCTCATAGGACGGGTCCTTGTGAGGACGGGACATGTGGACACAGGTTGATACACAGAGGGGTGGTGACATGAAGACGGGCAGCCATAAGCCAAGGAGAGAGGCCTGGACGGGATCCCTCCCTGCGGCCCTCAGCAGAAGCAGCTCGCACCACAGTGATCTCTGGCCTCTGTATGGGTCCAAGTCTGGTCTCTGCTGTTCATGGGGGCCTGGGCTTGCACACTTATGTTATCTTGCATGTCCTTTGAATCTTTGTAACCTGTACTTTATGGGTGATTACTGCCTGAAAACCAGGGTTGTCATTCAGAATCACACAGCACAGCTGAGCACTTGCAGTGGAGGTCCTATGTCCCCCAAAGCCAAAACTATGCACTAGTCGGTCCTTTGTAGCGAAAGTTTGCTGACTCCGGTATTACAAGAAGCCATCAATCTCAATCCTACTGGAGGAGTAGAAGCTCTGGGCGCTCCCAGCTCCTAGGCCTGCAGAACCCCACCCTCCAGAAATCCGGAACCCTTGAAAGCTTCCCTGAGTGATTCCCTTGCAGTCTACACTGCACGGGGGAACGCCGGAGCAGGGAGATGCCCAGGCTTCCCCGGCACTATGCTACCAGGGCCTCCGCCCTGTCCGCACATCCGTCTCCTTGTCAGCGATGGGGCTGATTGAAATACGGCATCTCTGAGGCCCTCGGGGCTGCGTCTGCGAGCCTGCAGTCTGTGTGTCTATCACATCAGGCCATTCAATACCAGTCCGAACCCCCATGAGGCATGTTTGCCGCCCGCTAGCAAGGTGGGAATGATCTGGAGACTCCCGGGGGCTGGACTGTGTTCCCCTTAAATTCATATGCTGTGCCCTTACCCCCAACAAGTCAAAATGTGACTGTATTTGGACACAGGGCTTTTAAAGAGGCAATTAAGGTAAACCGAGGTTGTTAGTATGAGTCCTAATCTGATATAGCTGTGTCCTAATAAGAGACAGACACACACACAGAGGGATGACCGTGTGAAGATCCAGGGAGAAGACGGCCATCGGCAAGCCCACGAGAGAGACCTCAGAAGGACACCGCCATGCCCATACTGGACCTCAGACTTCCTCCCCCAAAACTGAGAAATAAATTCCTGTTGTGTAAGCCCCTTCCAGTCTCCGGTCCTTGGCTATGGCAGCCCAACAAACTATCACACTGATGGGGTGTGCAGCCATATTTTCTCTGATTGGTGTGATTCAACAGTATAGATAATTTATGCACAGTTTTATACCTTCATGTCCCCTAGACTCACGTTAACAATAGCAACAGGGGGACACAAGCTTTGTTGTGACCTCAGAGCTTTGATTATGACCTGAACAACTGAACTGCTTGGTCAAAATCCCCAGGCAGGTGCAACCTCCTTCTTTTTTTTTTTTTTAATTTTATTTATTCATTTGACAGAGAGAAATACAGCTAGAGAGAGAACACAAGCACGGGGAGTGAGAGAGGGAGAAGCAGGCTTCCTGCCGAGCAGGGAGCCCGATTTGGGACTCGATCCCGGGTCTCCGGGATCATGACCTGAGCCAAAGGCTGTCCCTTAACCAACTGAGCCCCCCAGGCGCCCCACAACCTCCTCCTTATAAGGAAATGGGGATTTCCTTACATGTTCTATGGCCCCCTCCCACCAATCTCAACAGGAAGTCGCTCATAACAAAAGCAGCTGAAGCTGCAGGAGGCTCTTCAAGGACCTAGGGGCTAAAAATCTTTTGTTTGCCTGCAGCCCCAAGAAATATGCAAGTACACGAGTATACTAGCGCCGCCAGAGTGAAGAAACAGACGGTGTGGCTGAATCAACAGACACCTCCTGTCGCACAGTCCGGAGGCCTGAAGTTCAAGGTGCAGCTGTGGCTGGGCTGTCCCTCCTGGGCTGTGACACAGGATTTGCCCCTGGCTTCTCTTCTGGGGGCTTGCTGGCGACCTCCAGCACTCCTTAGCTTGTAGACGTCCATCCCGCCCTCTGCCGCTGCCTTCACAGCATTCCCCCGTATGTGTGTCTGTGCCTCAGTGTCCCCTGTTTGTCAGGACCCCAGTCTCACTGGGCCAGGGGCACACCCTACCGCAGTAGGGTCTCATCTTACCGAATCACACCTGTAGCAATCCAACTGCCGAATAAGGTCCTTTGGAGGCACTGGGGTTAGGGCTCTGGCATAGGAGGGAGCACTCCAACCCCCAACCGTAAGTGACCCTGCAAAACAAATTAGCATAATTTTATCCTTGCCAGTCACAAACCCCTGGGCTCTAAGACAGTGACTGTTTACAAGCCAGAAGATGTCTAGTCTTACTGTCATTAAACAGGAAACAGACCTCGTGTCTTTTGAGCATATAACAAGTTCTTACCTTAGTGACCATTCTCGCAAAAATGATTCTTCTGGGTATGATGTGTGGAGAATTATAAGTAGAAAGTTGTTCTTCTTTAAAAAGAACAGATATTGGGGCGCCTGGGTGGCTCAGTTGGTTAAGCCACTGCCTTCGGCTCAGGTCATGATCCCGGAGACCCGGCATCGAGCCCCACATCGGGCTCCCTGCTCGGCGGGAAGCCTGCTTCTCCCTCTCTCACTCCCCCTGCTTGTGTTCCCTCTCTGGCTGTGTTTCTTTGTCAAATAAATAAAACCTTAAATAAATAAATAAATAAATAAATAAATAAATAAATAAATAAATAAATAAAATAAAATAAAATAAAAAGAACAGATATTGGGAACATGTCTTCCTCATCAGGCCTCTGAAAGTCGACCAGGAAAAGATCTGAGTTTCTCAATCACCATGAAGTGCACTGGGGTTCAGAACAGAAGCCGCAGAAGGTTGGGCGCTAGGGCGGTTCTCCCCACCGCCTCGGGGGCCGCTGTGCATGGGGGGCCAACCTCCCCCACCGCCTCAGGGGGGCCGCTGTGCATGGAGGGCCGACCTCCCCCACCACCTCGGGGCCGCTGTGCATGGGGGGCCGACCTCCCCCCACCGCCTCGGGGGCCGCTGTGCCTGGAGGAGCGACCTCCCCCCACCGCCTCGGGGGGCCGCTGTGCATGGAGAGCCGACCTCCCCCCACCGCCTCGGGGGCCGCTGTGCATGGAGAGCCGACCTCCCCCCACCGCCTCCCGGGCCGCTGCGCCCACTGCATCCCTAGCACACGAGCTTCAGGCCCAGCTCCACAGGGGCTCACCCTTGTGTCAAGGACCACACTTCGGTGTGATCTTACAAGAGACCCGACTGAATCTTTGAAGTTCTTTCTGATTTTTCTAATTATATTTTCGAAACAAGTTTTCTCAACCCAATAAATGCAAAATGTCAGAAGCTATTATGCAAAATCTTGAAAATGCAGACCTACCATTTCAGGCAAAGGATAAAATGGTAAGGGGTCAAGTGAGAAGACAGTTAATTGAAAACAGAGGCTAATTCAAGCATACAAAACCATATAAGATTGTCATCCTACCCTGATAACATAGTATGAGCTTGTAATGTGTAGGGTAACAAGATTATTTTGTACAGAATTTCAAGATAAATATTTGCTAAATTATTACTTTGCTTCGAGGAAGGATTGGCTGAGTCATTAACAACTCCCGTGTGACAGAGTGTAGATAATCCACATTCTTTCACTTCTTAATGGGGGATAGCCCTCATTAATGCAAACAAGGATGACAGTGTTAGAATTCTTCTGAACTTTTCTGCAAAAATGTGATTTATGTTACATTGTAGAGACTGCAGCTTATTTTTCTTTATACCAGGCCTGTTAAAGTTTGGTTTCCTTTCTTTTCATTTTGCTTTTAATTCAACAATTTTTTTAATTTGCTTTCCTTTGCTGAAGGAAGGAGGTAGAGAGCTGGAAGTCTGAATGGGAGTTCAGTGAAATGAGAATACCCCAACCTAAAATAGTCAGAAAAGTTTAAGATGAATGTATGGAGGACATTCGGTCTCAACTCAAGGATGTGGGGAGACTTCTCATGACTCATGACTTCTCTTGAGCCTTTCAGAGAACTGAGGTTGCAGGACAAAAAACTAGCCCGGACTCTGAAAAGAGATTTATCTGTATGAAGAAGCCGAGACTTCAGCATTTGCTTACCTGGAGCAGAGATGCTGTGGGAGGTCCTATGAGCCACTGCTATGGAAAGAATGGTGTTCCCCAAATTCATATGCTGATAAGGAAGCCCCTCACAAGGCAGGAAGATGGCCCTCACCAGAACCCAACCGTGCCAACACCAGGACCTCAGACTTTCAGCCTCTAGAACTTTGATTTTCAGCAGGTAAAAAAGAATGATGTGTCACTGAAGAAATTATGCCCAGTCTCTACCTGAAATGATATCAAGTATTTACTGAACATTTTAATAAGTGAGCAGGCTGGGATAGAAGGATCTTGTTTTCTAATATCGTCAAGACTAGGTCATTGAATGTCACCTCCAGAGTTCACTTCATGGTGCAGGCGCAGTTCGGGCAGATCTCTGGGATGGGGTAACCCTAGCACTCCATTCAACCTCAAACATTCTGCAGCCCAGCGGAAGATCTGGTTACATTAATCCCAGATTTGAAGGCTTCCTGCCTGAGCTAGCACAATGAGGTCTCAGGACATGGAAAACACTGGAAGCTGGTGATGACCATCCATAAGGAATCTAGAGTCAATGTACTTCCAAGTTCCTCAGTTAACAAAATTTCAAGATTAAATTCTTCTCTCCCCATTATCGTGGGTCGGAAGTATTATAGACCTAGTTATCCTTTCAGACTTCCAATGGATGCTATTTTTATATTTAATATTCAGAGGTCCACATAGTTTCGGCCTACCTAGCAGCATTTCAGACTCACAAACCTTGGAATGAAATCGATGGGAGGAAGCACTGAGCTCTGGCAAGATGCTCAGGCAGTGTTTCTATTTTTCCCTTTTAGCAGTCTACAGAAATGCAGAGCTGAAATATTAACATTGTTAAAGCACTTGGTGGCTTGCTAAAAAGTAGTGAAAGTTCTCAGTGACTCCAAACCGACAATCAGCACCTTTGGGTGCAAATAGGAAATGCTTGGCAAGTCGCTTATTTTTGACAGTGTAAGTAAGTGGTAGGACAATGCGCAGGAGGAAAGAACAAATACGAGCTTTGTCCAATAGAAAAAGACCACAGGATACTAAATATAATACTTGATTAGCCATATATGCAAAATCATCCTTAATCCAAAGGTGATCAGGTTGCATTTAAGACAGACACCAGATTTATATCCAAAAATCATCTGATGCTACTTTGCCTTCTACTGAAGTCCCCACCAGTGATTTCCATTGGATGAGATGTTATTATGCTTTCTATTTCCAGCGTTGGGATTAGCTATCACGATGCCCTGTGCAGAGACGACATGCTGGTTCTCAGAGTTGTCGTGGCCTCCGGGTCTCGTGGGCTGCACTGGGATGGCCAGAAGTGTGGACATTTCCCCCCCGTTATTGGGCTCAGAGTGTTCAACAGGAGCTGAGATTTATACATGTTGTTCGTTGAGGGAAAAAAGTCAGGAATTACCTCGTTTGAGTAATCACTGAAAATCTACTCTTCGCTGAACATCTGCCAGTTTTTGTGCGCTCTGCGCAGAGGTCCCTGACCTGCCCGACGAGTCACACCAGCCATCCCAGGACGTGTTCCCATTACCCCGGTTCAGAGGAGGTGACAGAGGAAGTTGATGTAAGTTCATCAGGACCACAGAGCTGGTCGCTCAACTTTTTTGAGCCTCAGTTTCCCCTTCTGATAAGAATTTCTATGAGTCTACTTTGGAGGATCATCATAAAGATTACATAAAATCACCTATTCTAGCCCTTCCCATAGTAACTGGTACACATTAAGTGTTGAATAAAAGGTGTTCAAGAAGCCAGACTGTTTTATTAACTAGAATATAACATGGTCCCACATAGGACACATAAAGAAAACTCAAGTACGCGTAAAAATGGTGGAGGAGAGTGTTTTTAGGTCACTGAAGTCTTTAATTACACTCCTAGGGAGATTGAGAACTTGCTTTCACAATACTTCTGACAGCAAGAAACAAAGTGCTTTTTACACAGTGCTCTGTGTAAGGGAATGATGTCTGAGAGCAAATGCTAAGTGAGGTAAGAAATCATTACGAGTGCCCAGATGGAGAATTGTGGGAATAGGCCAAAAGCTTGTCAAAACTTCAACATGGTTTTAAAAAATCACAAAAAATCATTTAGCTACACAATTTTTTAAATAAATTCTGACAATTTCCTTAAATAAAGGCTGTGTCTACAACAGACCTGATTTAAAATATATTTTATGCATTCAATTGTCTAAAAGCAACTTCATTCTGCTCAGACTACCATATTTTTTCATAGCAAATTATCGTAGATAACATTCTTCCACAAGCCCACCCATAATATGTTATTTAAGAAATACTGATGCTTCCCCCAGAGTTTTATCGTCTCTGCCACTCAGTTCATAGAGGCACACATTCTAATTTAGGGAAGCAAGCAAGAGCCTAGATTGTTTATTCTTTCCACATTTTCTTTCCTCTCTCAAGTATTTATAACCATTAGAAAGAAAAAAACTTTAGATTTGCACACTGACAACCAGGCAGGACAAATGGGAAGAAATATTTGTCACAGTTCTCCAGATACCCTAAATAGACTCCAAAAAGAAAAGAGCATCTCTAAATACAGCCAAATGACAAATTAACCTACAACTCATCTGAGAAAAGGGTATCTGTTCACGCTTTCTCAACACTTGGGATGAACTGAGAGTGAGTGAGCTTCTGCACAAAAAGGCTTGGGTCTCCTTGGATGGGGTAACACCCACGTTCCTCCTGCTAGAGACCGTTCACCTGCTGGCAAGTACTTGTTCCTGCCGGAAGTGGGGTGCTGGGCGAGGCATCTGTGCGCATGCGTCTCCAGCAGGTGCTCACGCTCGGGGAGGGGACTGAGTCAGAGCCCAAAAGGGGTTCTGCGCCCCACGCGCACATCAGTGCTTTCCAGGTGTGAGCGTTCGCCGCGCGTGGGAGCGAGAAAGGAGAGGGCAGTGCTGTATTACCCCAGGAACTTGTGATCTCCTTGGGGAGGATATACAAAGAACACAACTCCATGTCCCCAAAATAATAACCAGCAGGAAGATGGGAGTCCTGCGGGCTCTAGCCGGGAAAACCCAGTTTGGAGAGAGAGTGGGTCTGGGACACCCCCCAGGGCGCTCTTACCCCGGTCTATTTGGATACCCTTCCCTCTGCCAGTGTCCCTCAGACCACCGTCTATACTGACTGCCTCCGCCCCGCCAGTCTCAGACCCCTGTCTATACGGGACTCCACCCCCAGCGCGTGCCCTCAGACCCCTCCCTATACGGGCCCCGCACGGCCCTTGGACCCCGGTCTCTACGGATCCCTCCACAGCCCTCAGTCTATAGGGAGCTCCCCACACACGCAGCCCTGAGACCCCATCCGTCTGAACCACCCTGAGGCCCTCAGATCCCATCTATACAGATGCCCCCTACCTGCCTTCGAACCTCTTCTGTAAGTGCTACCTTCTTAGTTGAGCGTCGTTTTATTATTCCTTTTTTCTTTTCTTCATTCCTTGCATTTGTTGCCGCTGCTGTGATTTCCGGGAACCGTGTGGGTGCTCTTGTTCTGTAGACAAAGTTATGAGAGCGATCTTCTGCTTGAAAATTCACTGAAAATTTTTATTTAGAAAGAAAAGGTTATTTTAGAAAGAAACTAAGCCTGACGGTCTAACTCAAGAGAGTGGTTGGGAATATATGTTAAAACCTTCACTAGAGGCGTACTCAAAGGTCAGCAACTCCCCCCTTCCCTCTGGACTTCACTTAAAGAGGTGAGCAGGGACTCATGTTCTCGGGGTTTTAAATATGCTTATTCGAATGCTGTCTGTACGAGAGAGCAGTGGGGCAAGGTGAAGGTCAGGGGCCGTGGCCTGATGAGGACTGATCCTTACCCTCAGACGGCTCCGTGGCCATGAAACCTTCCATGGAGGGATGCATGTGAGGACCCGAAAACGCGCTGAAAGCATACTGTTTGGTGCAAAAGAAGCCCACAGACCTGCCTGCGGTGTCTCCAGAACCTTCCTCTACACGAGGAGGGGAGCGAGAAAGACGCTGAGGGCAGCGATGCCTGCTGGTATCGGGACTGACACCAGGCGCCGGGCATTTCTGCCAATCTGGATTCCTTAATTTGTCGTCGGTGAGTACGTATTGCTTGGGGAGAAACGAGTTTCACTTAAAAGAAAACAATTCCTTAGCTTACAAAATAAGAACAAAATGAAACAACAAAAACAACAACACAGAAACGTCTATCGCACAAGCGGTCGATTTGCCCCCCTCCCCTGACCTGTGCATCTCCTCCCTCACTTTCTCCGAAACACACCAGTGTCCTCCTGCGGCCCTTCCTGCCCAGTCCCACGGAAGTCACAGGCGCCCGAGAACTGTCAAGTCCAAGGACACAGCAATTTCCTCCGACCCCCCGCCACACCCACGTGAGGTCTGAAGGACTCGGAAGCCCTAGAAGCGTTTCACACCCGTCCTGGCCCGAGGGGGTGTGAGGGAGAGTGTCTTTCCAAACCCAAGAGGTGAGGGAGCCCCCACTGCCCAAGCTGAAGGCTGTGCTTAGTAGCCTCTCCCAGGTCTGACTCCCCAGTTACTGGGGATGGCTCCCCACTCACTGAGGCAGTATGGGTGGACATTCAAAGCCTGACCAGCTGAAACTCCTAAAGCCCTATGGCAGGAACACTGTAAACCTGAACTCGTTCTCACGCCTGCTTCCTCCTCCCTGAAGCCCTCCTGTCCATCACCTAACCTGTAGCGATGTCAAGAACTCTGCGAGGGTATAGGACCAAGCAGAAGGCACATGGCTTGCTAAGAATTTGGAATTCAGTGAATTTCCCGTTCCCGCTGAGATCTACCCCGGTGAGCTCCTTCTGGTGGCTTCTCGGCTACCTGAGAGGCACAGGTATCTGACAGAGCCCCCCAAAAGATGTGCACCCCTTGGCGGTAAGGACACCCCAGCCACGTCCACCGGAAGCACCAACCATCACCTCTCCAGCAAGTTAAAGGAGTCTTGAGCATCCTGGACAGAGGTGGGCAGCCAGGAATGAACAGAGACAACAAAGGCTGGGAAGTGGTCATAAGAAGGAAAGGCAAAGAAAGTAAGCACAGAGATCAAAGAAGCTTGAGTTTCCTGGCTGTCCTCACCACGGTTTCTGAAATCTAGCTATTGTTTTAAGTGGAGTGGGAAGGGAATTTATATTTATTCCCCCAAATGCCAGATGTGTTTCGTGTGATTCTCCCATGTCGCCCCTCACCAGCACTTCCCCCACGAGGGACTGAGGCTCCGGAGGCCAAAGAGCCGAAAGCGATGGAGCTGCACCGGGCGTCAGGGCTGGGGGTCGGGCCAGAAGCTCGTGTCCTCCCGGGGTCTCTCGGAGCTACCTCACCCGGACAAATAGTTCTCATGTCTGTGTGTCCGTGGGAGGGTTTGCAGCGGAGCGAGTCTCAGGGGTCTGGGAGATGATCTCGGGATCCCTAGCTCATTCCCATGGGTGTCGCTGCCTCCACTGCTGGCGTTCGCCTCATGGACAGCTGTCCTCACACATGAGACGCTGAGGAACGTGGCCGTGGTTCACCTCCTTCCTAGTAAGCTACTTAAAAAGAAATTTGAAGCCCTTCCTCAAAATAGCAGCTGGTGACCTAAAGTTCGTTCTTCACTCATCCGATCCATACCGATTCGGGTTCACTCTTGGTGGGCAATGCGGGCCACGCACCTTAGGGTGTCACTTTTCCTCAGGCATTTAGGTGTGGAATTTACTAATGAATTGCCTGTGTCAGATCATTTTCAATGATTAACGTAAGCATTGTTTTCAAGGATGGTTGGAGAATTGATAGTATAGGACAGGTTCTGCGTATTACCATGTAATTCCCTCAGTAGACAATATCAGAGTTAACATTCAGCTCCATATTGAAAGGACTAATCAGACAAGTTCTTTCCTCCTTCCCTTCCGAGTGCATTGCCTCCTCTCCAGCTTCGCAGTAGCTTGTCCTCCTAAGGTCTGGTCAGCAGTCAGCTCGTCACAGTTACGAGGCTGGCTAGATGGGTCCTCTCCCCTCTATCTACACACAGGAAATATGGATCAGCATCTTCCACACTCATCGGATTACTGTGTTCTTCAAGAGTTCCCACTTTTCGATCTTGTCAAAAAGCCCACATTCCAAGATTCTTCATAATCTATAACCTATAATCTAGTTTCACTGGTCTATTGTTCTCTTTTTCCAACCAGGTATCAAATTTATCTCAGGCAAGAGGGTTTCTTCGATGGGCTTCCCTGGAAATCGCATGTATGAGGATAGGATTCTGTTTTAGAAGCCCTCCAAACTGTAGCGTCAAGAGAGACCCAGGGTTCTGTAATACAGTCAGCAATGTTCTGGTTCGGTTCTGGTGCTGCCCATGAGATCTAAGTCCCATGACACCGACTGGCATTGCTTCTGGGAAATTTATCAGAAGACTAAGTTTTGGTGAAGACGGACACAAAGAAATGATGTTATGGCAAATACTGAAGAACAGACTGTCAAGAGTCTAGAACTTCGTGGTTTAAGGTCTTCAGTTCTGTTTGGTTGGATCATAAGATATGTTCTACTAATAAAGCACTGTGCCTCCTTGTCTGGTGCTCGAACAACCCCTATGAGGCTGCGACAATGGACACAATAGTCCTTATTTTGCAATATGAAGACTGAGTTCCTGAGCTTCTCAGTCTTCTGACCAGTAGGAGTCAGAAGTCAGGTTTATGTTCCAGATAAAACGCAGATACGGGAAAGAGGAGGTGACGGTCCCGCTCTCTAAGGTACACTTCCAACACCTATTGCCATTTTAAGCACAAGGAGGTGCTAGGAGAGACTGTTTAGAAGTGTATGAGGGGCACCTGGGTGGCTCAGTCAGTTAAACATCTGACTCTTGATCTCAGCTCTGGTCTTGAACCCCACAGTGGGCTCCATGCTGAAAAAAAAGAGAGAGAGCTTGAAGTGACTACTTTATTTTATTTTATTAAAAGATTTTTATTTATCTATTTGACAGAGAGAAGCACAGCTGGAGAGGGAACACAAGCAGGGGGAGTGAGAGAGGAAGAAGCAGGCTTCCCGCTGAGCAGGGAGTCCAACGTGGGGCTCGATCCTGGGACTCTGGGATAGTGACCCGAGCCGAAGGCAGTGGCTTAACCAACTGAGCCACCCAGGTGTCCCAAGAAGTGACCACTTTAGTGCAATATTTGCCCATAGTCTCATCCCCCCGTCCTCATCCACACGTATCTATTGTCCTGGCTCTTCTGTAACCACTCAAGTTTCTTCTGATAATATTTTAATTTTTTCCTGAATAACAACCCCTTTTTCTTATGTCAGTCTACGGAATTCCCGGTAGAGCTGACCTCCACCCCACACGGCTGTAACTCATTCCTGCCCGGTGCACCCCGCCACCTGAAACTGGTCCTGCCGGAGAGTCCCTTAACACAAAACTCCCCGTGAGATTCTAAATACCCCTGGAATCTATGCCATCATTAGAGCCTCGATAGCCATAATTCATGGCTAGTTCTGAAAGAAGATATCACCTTAAGATCAAAGTAAAAATAAAAACAAAACAAAGCAAACAACAACAACAACAAAAACGCTTCTTTGGAAAGAAACAGAAACCAGAAAGTGGAATCTTAAGAATAAAATGGGAGACAAAATGATAACAACTGAAAAGCCCTGAAGACATCTCCCCGTAGAGAACATTCCAGAGTCAGTCCAGCTCCCGGGAGAAAGCCACTGACAGGTGACATTTCCAACGCAGCTGTTTATGATCCTGTCTCTTGCGCCCTTGTTTATTGTAGAGCTCTATGTCGGTTCCAGGCAGGTAATGACGAAAGCAGTTGATAGTTCTGGAGTATGTGTGCATTGCTAACAAGGCAATCCTGGCGAAGGCTGAAGGCTTTAATTAAATGAGCAATTAGCTTTGGGCTTCGATGTTTATACAAAAAGAAAATAAGTTAATTAATTTGGATCATTATTTGCCGCAGTGAACATTAGCCTACCCTGGGCTTTGCACAGCTCCAGAGGTATTGAGTGCTGCAGCTGAAGGCCGGAGAAATGTCAGGGTAGGAGCAGTTGCCACGGGCGAGCAGGCCATGCCTCATCATTCCTAATTAGAAGAGCCTCCATCGCACATCAGTGCCCTCACCGCCCCCCAAGCTCCACCCACATTGACACCTGACGTCCCACCTGAGCCTCCCCTACTTCCTCCACTGTGAGATTCACAGCCGCACCCCTCCCAAGCTGCCTTTCTGCCTCAGAGGCTGAATCCACACTTAGGAGGTAAGGGAGAGACAACAGTGTGGATTTACTCACCCAGAGCAGTGTTGGGGGTGAGGGAGCACCAGGATCTCTCTCCCGGAGATCCCACTTACAGTGAGATCATGGTGACTAGTTTTCACTTTGGCCAGTTCTTAACACAAAGTCATTAATATGTACTTGTTTTCTCCAATATTTGTAGATCAGAGCTTTTGAAGTCATCATTTTATTTATTTTATTTTATTTTATTTTATTTATTTGACAGAGAGAGACACGGTGACAGAGGGAACACAAGCAGGGGGAGTGAGAGAGGGAGAAGCAGGCTTCCCACCAGGCAAGGAGCCCGAGGCAGGGCTCCCCCTCCCAGGACTCCAGGATCACGACCTGAGCCGAAGACAGACGCTTAATGACTGAGTGACCCAGGCGCCTCTGAAGTCATCATTTTAAAATAAATCTGTATTCTTCCAATCTCTAACTCAGAAGGGAAGGTTTAAAAAAAAAAAAGCAGAGAAGTGAAAATTGCAAAAGCAATTTGGACTAGGTAATTCATGCTATAGACACTCCCACGTGCTCACACAATCACCTTTACACTATCGTTTTCCAGAAAGTAGTTCTCTTTGCCCAGAAGAAGCCATAGTGAGCTCAGGCAGGACTCAGGCTTGATGGCTTGATGGCTTCAAACCCCTGAATGAATGAAGGAGAAGAAATGAGAATGAGTTGATGAATAGGTTAGAGGCACGATGTAGGTTCTTAGGAAGATCCCAGTGCTCTGCTTGGGTACCGTGCTCTTAGATCATCAACATTTAGTATTACTCAAATAATATAAACAGAAATATCTAAGAGGGTATGAGAAAATGTCCCAAAGAAATGCAAATTAAAACAAAAAAGTATGGGGCGGCAGGTGCTCGGCTGGGTAAGAGTCTGCCTTCGGCTCAGGTCATGATCTCAGGGTTCTGAGATTGAGCCTCACATGGAGTTCCCTGCTCCGTAGAGTCTGTTTCTCCCTCTCCCTCTTCCCCCATCCTGCTCTCTCGCTCTCTTTAAAAAAAAAAAAAAAAAAACTTAACAAAAAATAAACATTTTGAAATAGTAATAATTTTAATTGCTATCAATCAATATATGATTTTCCCTTATATGGATGGTCAGCATACAAATTTACCCAAAAGTTCTCAAATATAAATATAATTTGATCAGTTAGTCTCACCTCTTGGAATCCATTCTACAGAACAGCTGTTAAATACGGGAAAGCCTTTAAGGCATGAAAAGGTTCATTACAGATTAATAACCACTTAATCTTTTAACATGAGGATTAAGAGGAATGTATATTCATGTAGAAACGAGCACTCGACGTAACTTTGGGGGATTCTGTAAACAGGAGTTAGCACAAGCAGAATACTGTGGAACAAACAGACAAAAGTGTGCAAAAGGACTCCCACGAAAATGCAGCGCAGTATGGACGGCCGTGTCTGCCTGTCAGGGGCGGGACTGGGACGGCTCCCCCCTTTTCTAGTTGCCACGTGTCTACACTACCTTTGTATCACTTTGATGGGAGTATTTGTAAATTGAGGATTTGGGGTTGTGCCTGCATGGACGGTTCCAGAGCTGCCCAAATGCCCGCCCTGCCCTCGGGGTCCTTCTGCCTTGGCCGTTTCTACATCTCCGAAGGGGACAACTAGTTCACACAGAGAACATCAGGTAACTCCTTAATCAATTAAGAACACGCCAGTCTCCACTGCTGACACCCCGGTCTCCAGTCCCCTTAGGCTAACATGGAAGGGCCACAGTTGGCTGCTTCCTTCTCCAGGAAGTCCTCCAACAGCCCTCGCTCCTCAATAGCCCTCTGCCTGTTCTTCGAGGCCCAGCCCCAGGGCCCTGACTAACCTGTGCCATCTTTCCAAGTCACCCCAGACGAAAGGAGCACTCCTGCTTCATGACTCCCTCTGTGACTCTTCCGTCTGTTTCATCACTCACTTTGGCCACTTCTTAAGGAACGTTCTTTACTTATCGTTCCCTCCTGTGAGTGTGAGAGGTGGGGATGATTTCCTGTGTTCAGCACCCACTGGAGCCTGGCACATAGATGACGTTCAATAGATATTTGTGGGACTGATTAATTTATTAATTAGATGCTGGTGCAGCTGCTCCCTGAGCACCCCCTCCCTCTGCAAATACAGAACTTACCCACTAGAGCGGGAACGCGACAACGTACGCGTGGGAGCAATTTCAAGCAATTTTTCTCGGTGTTATTAATATTGACAGTTCTACTAGCCTATATAATTAAATGCTTTCCTTCTCCCAGAGGTCAAAATGAGACCCGGGGTGAAGATTAGTCATGAATACCATGGATATAAAGGAGCTTTCCCGTATTACAGGATGAGATGCATTATTTGTATCTGAAGGGAGGAAGTTCCTTGCTTCGCTGCTGGTTTCCCAGGAGAAGTCTTGGGCGGGAAACTGGCCGATGTCCTTTAGATGTCAGGTGGTCTGCAGTGAGAAGGCACTCCTCCAGTCTGGGCCAGTGGGCTTATCTGACGGTGAAAACAAACCCAGGATACAGAAGCAGACAGGCAGACCTGCGGGGAGAATGGCCATCCTGCAGGAAGGGGGCTGGCTATGTCGAGGGCGGACATCCGCGGTGAGAGCACGTGACTCTGCCCCGGGCTTCAGCTCTGGGACCAACAACACAGCCCCGCAGGGAGGTCCTGAGGAGGGATCACGGGCGCCTGGACCCTCAAAACCGTGCAGACATTCCAGGCCCACAGAGAAGGGGAATCACTTGACAGGAACCAGAGAAAAACTCTGTCCAGATCTAGAGAAATCCCACTGGAAATTCTTTACAATAACTCATTTATTCCTTTATCTACAGAACAGAGTGAAAATGGATTAACTGGTTTTTTTTAGGTTTATGGTGTTTATTTTTTAAAATTTATATATATATATATACATATATATATATATATATATATATATTTTTTTTTTAGGGTTCCAAGATTCATTGTTTATGCCCCACACCGAGAGCTCCATGCACTACAATATGTGCCCTCAGTACCCACCACCGGGCTCACCCATCCCCCCACCCTCCAAAACCCTCAGTTTGTTTCTCAGAGTCTATAGTCTCTCATGCTTCGTCTCCCGCTCTGAGCGGTGCTTCTCCTGCGGAGCCCATGAACCCAGACGCTAGCCCTGGACGTGTTCGGCTAGAGGGAGGAGAGGCCCTCCTCATCACCCGCATTTCACGGCCTTGGCACCTGTTGCTGAGGGCAGAGGCAGATGCTAAGAAGGATCCATTCCCTCTCCCAGGTCTCTAATGTTCAGTGGAGACCTCAGGACACTACAGGACTTCAAATTCTCTTTTATTCTCCAGAGTCAGATGCTAGGGTGTACTCTCTCTCTGTCGCTGGAGAGCACGGGATCATAGCCCCAGCAAATCTGACCAACGAGCCACCCGTCCTCCTCCCTGAGCTGTCGCCCACGCGCGGCTCGTCCCCACTTCCCTCTTCCCGTCCTGGGATCGCTGTCACTGAGTTCAGGCGTTCTGACTTGTGAGCTGGTCAAACATACCCTGTTTGGGCAGCTTGGAAAACAAAATGCTGTGCTGCTGCCGTTTTCAGGAGCTACGGGACGCTTTCTCCTCCAAACTCCCCGTCCCCCAGCCTTGTCCTTAGGGAGAACGTCGCTTTAATTGTAAATATGAGATGGTTGTACAATGCGTGAATGCCTGTGGATAATTCAAACGGGAAAGTAGAAACTTTAAAATGTATGCTTATGTTAAACGTTCATATTTTAAAGATCACTGCGAACCTGGGCTCTCTGGGGAAGTCCCCGGTGAGCGCCTCAGGGCGCTTGTCCCACTGAGCTCAGGAGGGCGCGGGGCAGCCTGGGGTTACTATGGGCGGAGCTTCTTGCTTATCCTTTGCCAAAGCTTATTTTTCTCTTACTTCCTAAATCATAGACAATAAATGCGGCAATTCGTGAACAGCATTTTAGGATATACTTAACATTCTCCTTGATATCTGGTCTTACCCAGAGAGAGGGCGGCGGGGGTGGCCGCCACATTCCCATAGTTGAAAAGAAAATGAGAGCAGTACTTATATCTGAGGTTGAGAGAAGCTGGGCATAGCCAAAGAGAAGCATGAGGGAACTTTCTGGAATGATACTGGCAGTGTTCTGTGCCTTAATAAAGATTGGTAATATTGATGCAACCCTAGTCAATGGTATGTACATTGAAGAATTTGGGGGAAGTACCAAAAAATCTATGTTGAATTAATGGATGGAGATGAGAGATAATAGTTGGATGATACATATGAGAGAGGAAGGGAGGGAGGGAGAGACGGAGGGGGCAGCGGGGAAGAGGAAGGGTGCAGGAGGGAGGAGGAGGAGGGAGGGCTAAGAAGGAAGGGAGGGGGTAGAGGGGAGGGTGAGGAGGGAGAGTACAAGAGGGAGGGAGGGACAGAGGAGGCAGTTGGATGACAGATCACCTACAGTGTAATGTCAGTGGTAGAATTTAGGACAAGGGTTGACTGAAATCCGATGTTGCTGTGTGCCTGAAAACTTTTTCAGTAAAACGTTGGAAGCACTAGCCCGCTCCATCACACCAGACGTGAACATCGTGAGCTTCCTCTTCACGCAAAAGCTGCTGTCCGTCAAACCCGAAGCGGACGCACTTACTGCCTGAGACACAATATTGAGCACGTTTACAGAGCGTAGGGGTGCGCTGGTCTCCAAGAGTCTTCCTGGTGGCGGCAAGATGTAAATTCACATGGTCACCTCAGTAAAAACAAACGTAGGGCTTTGGGCTTGTTGGCTTGTCCCGGGACCTCAAGTCTCAGCCTCTTTCCGGGAGGCCTGAATGCCCTCAGGGGAACGGGCGACGTGCTGGGCTTACTTATCCACTTAGAGAAAAGTGCACTTGGGATAACTAGCCTCAGGGTCTCTCCAACAAGTCTCAGCCGCATTCTGCTTAACTCCTCCAAGACATACTCCACAGGCATCAGTTTGAGTGATGAATGCACTTGACCGCTCCCCACACCCCAAGGGCCCCCATCTTGCCCCCTTTTCTGTACACTGGCCCCCTGAGGCCTTTCCCTGACCAGTCACCCATGACACCACCTCCAGGCCGCCTTCCCTCCACCCCAGCTTCTCTTATCAACCACCTGCCACCAGGAAGAGCGTGTGATGAATAATTCCCACCCCCTGCGGTCTCCCATCCCCTCTCCGCAGCAGCCTCCTTCTCCAGCCCACTCTAAGGTGGCTTCCAGTTAAAGATGAAAGGGCCCCATCTAGCTATTTGGGAAACTGCACTGCTGGCAGGAAGCGAATATGTTCCCAGGCTCCCCTTTTGCAACCAGTGTCTGTGGGGAAAAAGTAGCCCTCACCCCCTTTCTTAGAACGGCAGGGGAGGCAGCCTTCTGCACCTGCAGTACTTCCACACAAACTCAAGGTATTTTAGATGGAAACCTGAGAAGGTCCTGGACTGCCTTGGGTCAGCCCACATGCTGATTGTATTT
>PITA01025496.1:0-24275 GCA_004023965.1 Spilogale gracilis
AAGAGTTGAGTGCTGGGCTTCAGGTGACACATTCACTCTCCTTTGATACCATCAGATACAGGGTGTAGTGCTCCCAGTGACATGGGCTAAGTTACTGATTCCATTTCCACCAGGCTGTAGCCCTTTTTCTTACACACACCCCAACCCTGCTGAGGTCAGCCCATGAAAATGTGGCCCCACTCATAAGTTCTAACAAGTTACCCTAGTACCATAAGTCCCATAAAGCCTGATCTTGCCCTAGAGCCCAGTCAATAGCTAGGTGCTCTGCTTTTACTAGCTCTATATCCTAAGGCTGTTATCTGGCTCCATGCTCTAGCCCACACACTGGGACCTTGTTCTCAAGAGACTGCATGTGAGGACTGTCCTTCTGCCAGTTTACAAAGTATTCCAAACATTGCCCTTTCCAGATTCCTGAGACTCTCCCATCAGTTGGGACTCTGCCACTTTCCTGGTGCCGGTGGGCTCTGGGATCGTTCTGGGGGCCCTTGGGCATGGGTTGTGCTTGCTTGTCCAGATAGCTCCACACATCAGTATGAGAGGAGAAACTGAACCCTGTGGAACCTGGCCTATCCCTCTTGATGGATTCATTCTAAGCCCCAAGACTCCAATCTTTCCTTTCTGCAAGTGAGGTAGGCCCCTAAGAGGTACTAACTCCCAGGATCAGGCAAGCACAAGGTCAGCAACTGAGAGCACCTTTAATTTTATGCTCTAGACTCCTCACCTCAGCCTCTCTGTGTTTCTCTCTGTCAAATAAATAAATAAAATCTTAAAAAAAAAAAAGACTAAGAATGGAACACAATCAATTTCAAGGCTTCCATAAAGTTATTCAGCCAAAATTTATCATATAGCCCTAGGTTATGGGCATGAAGAAGGCAGTAAGGAACTCAGCATAATAGGGAAAGAAAACATGTCAAAAAGAAATGATAACACAAGGCTGGCTGGGACAAGAGCTAAACAGAGGTATATATGGAAGGGCAGAGGTGGTGGGATTAATTACAACGAGAGACAGAAGAGAAGCCTTCAAGAAGGAAGTAGTTTTCCTGGGCCCTGGAAAATGTGCGGATTATGTCTAGGGAGAGAAGGTGGGAAGGTAAAAGCAGGTAGAAAACAGCACGAATCAAGGTGTGGTGTGTTCTGCAACTAGCAGGTGGCTGACATCATCAGAGGCTTAGAGACTTGGAAAGAACAATGGGAGATGAGGTCTGAAGGAAAGAGGACCAGATGGTACAGAGCCTTGAATAACCTGCTAAGGAGTGCTGGCTTCCATCTCTAGGGCATCCTGGAAGATTTTGGAGGCAGGGAGAAAGTAATTAGAATCAGCATCTCAAATCAAGAATCAGAAGTTGGGGGTAGAGAACAAGATCAGCAATAGGAGGGATGCCTGGGTGGCTCAGTCGGTTAAGCGTCTGCCTTCAGCTCAGGTCAGGATCCTGGGATCGAGTCCATATCAGGTTCCTCGCTTAGTGGGCAGTCTGCGTCTCCCTCTCCCTCTGCCCCTCTCTCCACTCATGCTTGCTCTCTCTTTCAAATAAATAAATAAAATCTTAAAAAAAAAAAAAAAGGATCAGCATGGGAGAAGCAGTTGGGAAAGCATTAAGGACAGGTGCCAAGCAGTGTCTAATTTCCTAAGTCAAGTGTGTTAGATGCCAGGGGCTGTTATCTCAGGGCAGCACCCAGGGGCCAGCCTTGACATCAATCCCCAAGCATCAGCCAAAACACAGGCCTCTGAAGAAAGGGAACCTAAAGCCACCAGCCCAGATGTTCTGCAGCAGAGAAACGTACAGAGCCTCCTTTAGGAAGTGGCGTAGAAGATGGGCCTACTAGGCTCTCTGGCGCACTTCCTGGGGTGCATTAAAGCTGCTGCTGTTTTAACATGCCCCTGTGGGGAAGAAAATCTCTCCTGAGTCCAGGGAGCAAAGCACCTACCTCATCTGGTATGGGGGCTGGGGATTAAGTGGACCCACCTATCAGAACCCCTAAAGAAGAACACCCAGGTAACCTATAAGCTCCCCTCTTGCCCTATCAGTCTGTGGTTTGGGGAGTCCATGACTGTCAGAGGCAAACACTGCAGATTGGTTCTTATAGGATTCCTCGCTGGAACAATTCCTGTGTGTCTATTATAAACATACTCCTATTGGTGGTTCACTTCTCTCGGACCACATGCAGCACTCCCAAGCCCAGCCTGTCTCTTCTCTCACCTGGACCACTGCTAGAATCTTCTGCCTGGTCTTCCTAGTTTCAGTTTTGCCTTCACTTCTCATTCCATGTTCATTCCAAGGAAGCCAGAGGAGATTTTCTAATGCACATCAATCTGCTCTAGGCAAGTCCCTGCTTAAAATCCTTCCCGTAGCATCAGGGATGCTCTAAAGGGGCTCGGTGGGCCCTTTCTGCCACTGCCAGCGACCGCTCCAGCCACAGCTCTCACCAGCTGTCCCTCAAACCCTGAACTTGGCAATTACGGCCCCCAAACACCTGAACTCTCATCCACCTCTGAGCCTCTGCACAGAGGGCTCTCAGCTCTCCCTGACTCAGGCGGCGCCGGCCAATAGGAAAAGGGCAGGAGAACAAGAGCCCCTTATGCCATCTTGCGTTTTCTAGCAGCCACACTGGAAAAAAGTGAAAAGAAATACGTGATCTTCTCATTACCAGTGTATTTTATTTAACTCATTCTATCCAAAATGTTATCACTTCAACCTATAATTAACAAGTAAAATATTGAGATCATTTACATTCTTTTTTCAGACAACGTCTTCAAAATCTCGTGTGGATTTTAAACTTACAACACCTCTCAATTTGGACTTCCCACTCTTCAAGGGCTCAACAGCCACATACGGCTAGTGGCTGCCATATTGGATGGCACAGGCCAAGCACATTCTGCTTCAACTCCACCCAGCACTCCACGCCCATCATTCCGGCCCAGCAGACGGAAGGGTCACTACTTCTTGTGACCAGGTGCTCCTTCTCAGTGCTCCCGGCCCCTGTCGTAACTCTCCTACTCAGTCGCTAAAGTCTGTGGTCCCTGAATCCAAGACTGTAGGCTCGATGTGGGCATGGACCATGTTGGTCTTCTTTGCCATTAAATTCCAACACTGAGCCCTGCAGCAAACACAGGCCATAGGTACTTCATCAGTGACTGTTAAAGGAAAAAGTATGATCTCACGTGTCCTCCCCCATCACCGGGAGATACTGAGATGCTTTCAACATTCCTTTAAAGATTCCATCTTGCTTCCCCCTCCCTTTCTCCACCATCCACACATACACACACACATGCACACACACTCACCACACACAGTTATACACCTTCACACTCAAGAGCACTCTTGTTCTCAAACACATATACACTCACACCCTCTCATGTGTGCACTCACGCCATACACTGGAACTCACGCAGCCTCACACTCACAGCTGAAACTGTGAGAAGATAACGTATTTCTTTTCATTTTTTTCCAGTGTGGCTGCTAGAAAATGCAAGAAAATGCTAGAAAATGTTTGTGCCTACACGCATACACACATTCACACTCGTGTATGACTGCACACACTCATGCACCCACATGCATACACGCTCACATATACTTGCATTCACACACATTGCTGAGGTTCAAGGGAGGCCCAGAGAGTCTTTTATTTGCTTGAGATCACACAGAGGAGGGCCTGGAACTATGTCCCTAGGTGACTGTTCCCAGCAGGCAATCGTGCTGCCTTTCCCTGGGCAGGCAGGACCACACAGGGAACAAGTGTGTCTGGGCATATGAATAATGATTCCTGTCTGTCGCCAGCCAGCTGCTGATGCCAGAACCAATAATGAATTATGTACATTCCTGGGATCGCAGGGTGTTAGGACAGGGCTCCCTGGCTGCCTCAGAGAGTCACTGCGGATCCACAGGGCAGACGGAGCTTTGCTGACACAGCAGCAGGTGGGGGTGGGGGGGATTTGTGGGCACTAGCAAGGACCTGGCCCTCATCATCCCAGAAGAGCAAAGGACGGAACATCTCCACAAAAAAATCTAATCACTCCTGGTCTCCTCGGAAGGAAGCAAGACAGGCAGCCTGAGTGAGGGTAGCTATAGATACTGTTCTAAAGCATTGGTCTTGGGACGGCTGGGTGGCTCAGTTGGTTAGGCGACTGCCTTCGGCTCAGGTCATGATCCCGGAGACCTGGGATCGAGTCTTACATCGGGCTCCCTGCTCGGCGGGAAGCCTGCTTCTCCCTCTTTCACTCCCCCGGCTTGTGTTCCCTCTCTGGCTGTGTTTCTCTCTGTCAAATAAATAAAATCTTAAAAATAAAATAAAATAAAATAAAGCATTGGTCTTAAGACTGGAACACACACAGTTGAGCTGTGTGACCCAAGCAACTAGAAATCATCTCTAGCCTTCCACCAACCCCTGCGATGTGTGTGACTTAGTGGCTGTAGGTGTATGCAGTTGTGAGTACACGTGCAGGGCTGTGTGGATGCCATGTGTGTTTCAGCATGGGAGATTCTGAGTGTATGTAAGGGTGAGGTTGTGTGTGAAGGTGCACGTGTGTGTGAGTGTCTGAGTGTGTACGTGTGCGTGAGTGCAGGAGTGTAAGTGTGAAGGTGTATGAGAGTGGGAGTACCTGCTGAATGTGAGCTTGTGAGTGTGTGTGAGTGCACATGTGTGGATGTGGTGTATAGATGGACAGAGATGTGCCATACAACAGGACTTTCCAAGGGGATTGCAGATGGGGCTAATTTTATCAAGTGCAGGCTCTCAGATCCCCCGCAGAGTACTTCCTGGTGTCATGTGGGTTTCCTTTTCTCACTCTGCCCCCTTCTTAGTGTCCCCTGTCCCATGTTACAAAAGAAAGGTGTTTCCTTTCCTCCTTCCGAACCTTACTACAGTGTACTCTCCTAGGTTATAAAATCCTTCAGGGCACCAAACAAAAAGGACAACTAAAAATATTATTTTGGGGTCACCTGGGTAACTCAGTCAGCCAGATGTCTGCCTCAGCTCTGGTCCTGATCTCAGTGTTTGAGCCCCATCAGCAGGGGCCTGTTTCTCCCTCTCCCTCGGCCCCTCTGCCTGACTCATGCGTGTAGTCTCTCTCCCTCTTTTCCTCAAAGTAATAAATAAAATCCTTTAAAATTTTAAAAAAAATGATTTTGGAGTGAGTCTCCCTATTGATGACTTAAGGTGCAATTAGCCCACTTTGGGACTTCCATTCTTTCCGTTTTACCCCTTCTTTAGTTAACGAGAAAGCCACAGCCTTAGTTAATGGGCTTTCATAGAAGTGGTCTTTAACATATTACAGAATACGGGCAGTGGGCTTGGTGGCAATTTTCTGGTAAGGATGTCATGTCTGCATTCCTCAAATCCTGCCTAAGAATGCATTGCATCTGACAGGGTCTGGGGAGAAGAAAGAAAAGACAACACTATAAGGAATAATAAAGACGAAAAATGCCTCCCTATGTGAAACATAAGCAAGCCTTTTCAGCTATTTTCAATATGCAACCCTAGGAGGAACCAAAAAAAACCAAAGAACAAAAAAACAAAAAGAAAAATCCTTGAACAGTCAAATAAGGATGGGTTTGCTAATTCTTCTAAACACAACTGAAGTGTTTTCAGGAGCTACTAAATTTGACAAGCTGTACTGGATAAAACCCACCCATAAAAATTTTATGTGATTACTTTTGAATGCAATATGCATTATTCAATAGGTAGTTAAAACCCATTTTATCAAATAACGAGATATGTATTCCAATTACAATCAATCCTGTGACACTTTTATCTCATGAAATGTTTAAAACTTTTTCCTCTCTTACCTCCTATTAATCAAAAAAGTAAACTAAATACTAGCTGCTAGACACATTTATTGTCAGCAGTATATACCTTTCTCTTTCATGCCTGTGTTGGAAAGCTTAACTCAGTGTCTAATGAAATTAAAGGAGTTAGTTCTGTGTTTTCATACAAGGTTCTTATGTAATTATTCCCAAAGTAAACTCCAAGATTTAGAACACACATGCATACATATTCACCTAAAAATGACATACCTTTTATCATGGTTTTTTGTTTGTTTGTTTCATAAACAGCTTACAATTTGGTTTGCACATAACACTGAGTTATGGAAACTAAGTGATGACAAACATAGATTTATTCTTGCTTTTGTAACTTGTCATAAGACAGAGTAATTATATTGTATCTTTCATGATTTTAATCTTGACTGCTTCTAGTAATCTTTTTTACAAGATTAGAAGTAATCTTTCTTATGGTGGATTTTGTAATATTCTTCAGAATACACCATAATGTTGATCTAAATTAAAAATTTAAGTCAGACTTCTTAGAGAAGTGAGTCTGATATACAGACTGGTTTAACAAGGAAGACCGGCATTGCTAAATAGATTATGCACAGGTAGTTTCCATAAACGGAATGAGCTAAATCTGAGTCCCAAGATTTGACAAAAAGATACTTAAGTGTGCAATAAAATAAAAGCATTTTTTAATGTATTGGGAAAGTGGATTGAAATTAACACTATTTTAATTATCCAATCCTTTCTTTATAAATTGGATTAGACAAGGTGAAAACATGAAAAATGTAATTAATGGTCAATGAATACATTTGACAAAAGGCTTTCTGGATACTCCAGGAATTGAGAAACTGAATGGTTCTAAGACCTTTATAACAGATAACAGATCCTTTAGGAAATATTTTTCTCTTTTAACAAAATTGAAGGAAAAAAATCATTTTTGATAATGGGCCACTATGTGAGCTGGGGCACTGAACCCAAAGAGAATTCATGTAATTAGTAAATTTATCACAATAGAACATCCTGTGTTCCTATCAATTTGTTCAAGTAAGTAAGATTTCTCACTGTTCACATCTATAAAAACAAAACAGGTGAGTTTTCCAAAAGCAATAGATGTGATGTTGGACCCTTCCTTATTCTATAAGCTATACTTATTATCGAATTAGGAAAATCATGTCAATTTCATTGAGAAATATCATCCCAATATATTTTTTCTATTTAATTTAGTATTTAAAAATGTTATATTTGTTATTTTGATTAGTTGTACACTTAAAATAATTATAATTATCATCCATTCTAGAAGTAATTTTAACATATGAACCATATGGAAATGTTTTAATATTAACATTTTTCATTATACACAACACTATGTGTGTCCGTACAGTACTGAATTATACGCTTAGAAATAGTAAAGATGAAAGGGCATCTGGCTGGTTCAGTCGTTAGAACATCCAACTCTTGATCTCCGGGTGGTGAGTTAAGCCCCACACTAGGTATGGAGCCAACTGAAAAACTGTCGTTACGATGGTAAATTATGTTATGTGGTTTCTTTTTCCATAGTTAAAAATATTTTTTGAAAATTTTCTGGTCTGGACACTTAGGTGACTCAGTCGTTAAGCATCTGCCTTTGGCTCAGGTCATGATCCCCGAGTCCCAGGTTCGAACCCCACATCGGGCTCCCTGCTCGGGAGGAAGCCTGCTTCCCTCTCTCACTCCCTCTGCTTGGGTTCCTTCTCAGCTGTGTTTCTCTGTCAAATCAATCAATCAATCAATAAAATCTTTAAAAAAATAAAATAAAATTGTTCTGGTATATAGACATTTAAAGAAGAGTTAGCACCTAGTCTTTCCAAACTATTTCATAAAATAGAAAAGGCAGGAAACCTCCAAACTCATTCTATGAAAGCAGCATTACCTTGATTCTAAAACCAGACAATGATCTCACTAAAAAGGAGAATTACAGGCTAATCTCCCAGATGAGCACGGATGCAAAAATTCTCAATAAATACTAGTAAATCAAATTCAACAGCACATTAAAAGAGTTGTTCACCATTATCAAGTGAGATTCACTTCTAGACTGCAGGGGTGGTTCAATATTCACAAATCAGTGTGATACACCACATTAATAAAAGAAAGACTAAGAACCATCTGATCCTGTCCATCGATGTAGAAAATGCATTTGACAAAATACAGCATCTTTCCTTGATATAAACCCTCAACAAAGTAGGGATAGATGAAACATACCTCAACATCATAAAGCCCATATATGAAAGACCTACAGCTAATATCATCCTCAACAGGGAAAACCTGAGAGCCTTTTCCCTACTGTTTAGGAATAAGACAAGGATATCCACTCTCACTTTTACTATTTAATGCAGTACTGGAAGTCTTAGCCTCAGCAATCAGACAACAAAAAGAAGTAAAAGGCATCCAAATCAGCAAGGAAGAAGTCAAACTTTCACTATTTGCAGACAATATGATACTCTACGTAGAAAATCCAAAAGAATTCACCAAAATATTGTGAGAACTAAGAGATGAATTCAATAAAGTTTCAAGATGTAAAAATCAATGTGCAGAAATCTGTTGCATTTCTATACAACAGAATGAGAAAACAAGGAAACCAATTCCATATACAACTGAACCAGAAACAGTAAGATATTTAGGAATCAACATAAACAAAGGGATAAAATAGCTGTACTCTGGAAACTACAGAATACTTATGAAAAATTGAAAAGGACACAAAGAAATGGAAAAGCATTCAATGCTCATGGATTAGAAGAACAAATATTGTTAAAATGTCAATATAACCAAAAGCAATCTACACATTTAATGTAATCCCAGTCACAATACCAACAGCATTTTTCATAAAACTAGAACAAACATTCCCAAAATTTGTATGGAACCACAATTCCTAAATAGTCAAAGCAATTCTGAAAAAGAGAAACAAAACTGGAAGCATCACAATTCCAGATTTCAAGCTATATCACAAAACTGTAGTCATTAAGACGGTATGGTACTGGCAAAAAACACGCAGATCAATGGAACAGAACAGAAACTCAGAAATGGGCCCTCAAGTCTATGATCAACTAATCTTTGACAAAGCAGAAAAGAATACCCAATAGAAAAAAGACAGACTCTTCAACAAATGGTGCTGAGAAAATTGGATGGCCACACACTGAAGAGTGAAACTAGACCATGAATAGACACTTTTCCAAAGAAGATATCCAGCTGGCTTACAGACACATGAAATATGTTTAATGTCACTCGGCATCAGGGAAATACAAATCAAAACTATGATGAGATACCACCTCACATGTCAGAATGGCTAAAATTAACAACATAAGAAATAACAGGTGTTGACAAGGATGTGGAGAAAGGAGAAATCTCCTGCACTGTTGGTAGGAATGCAAACTGGTGCAGCTGTTCTGGAAAACACCTTGAAGTTTCCTCAAAAAATTAAAAATAGAGCTACCCTATAATCCAGCAATTGCACTACTAGGTATTTACCCAAAGGATACAAACATACAGATTTGAAGGGGCACCTGCATCCTGGTGTTCACAGCAGCATTGTCAACAACAGCCAAAGTACGGATAGAGCCCAAAGGTCCACTGACTGATGAATGGATAAAGAAGATGCGGCATACATATACAACGGAATATTACTCAGCCATCAAAAGACTGAACTCTTGCCATTTGCAACAATGTGGAGTTCAGTGTATTATGCTAAGTGAAATAAGTCAGTCAGAGAAAGACAAATACCATATGATCTCACTCATATGTGGAATTTAAGACAGAAAACAGATGACTATATGGGAAGGGGAAAAAGAGGAAAAGGAAAGAGGGCAACAAGCCATAAGAGACTCAACGATAGAGAATAAACTGAGGGTTGATGGTGGGGGGGACAGGCTAGATGAGTGATGGGTACAAAGGAGAGTACTTACTGTGATGAACACTGGGTGTTGTATGTAAGTGATGAATCACTGAATTCTATTCTAGAAACAAATATTGCACTGTATGTTAACCAAAATTTAAATTAAAAAAAAACCCTTTTTGGTATTTATATAATATATTGCATATATAAGATAAGTTCAAACATAATATTTAGGAAATGCATATTTGATGACTACCAAGGATTATCAAACATAAAAACATATACATTAGAATAATGTGGTAGTATCTCTCTGTGAGAGATAGAAGAGAAAGATGAGTTTAAGAAAGAGAATGAAGTAAAATCTCCTGATGTCGAAGAAACAGTTTGCTCAAACGCCTTTCAACTGGATGGTAATGGATATCAAATCACTGTGGTCTCTGGATTTCAGTGAACACATTTAACAAAGGATAATGGTTTCACTTTAGAAAGGCAATATTTATAATACCCTGAAATTATATCTTGAAATGATTTCAACTTAGGGAGAAAACTGTAGATATTAACTTGAGGGTGCTCGAGGCGCTGCCCAGATGTTAGGATATGGTGGGAGTCGAGTGAACACGTCTGCAGAGCACTCACTGCCTTTGCCATGGTGGGGGTCGGCCGGTGGGGGTGGGAGGGCCCTACATCCTGGCCTCAGCAGCCCCACCCTGGAGCTGCCTGTGGCTTGTGATCCTCTACCCTGGTTCTCCCCAGCTCATTCCTTAAAGGCATTTCCTTCTCCTAGAGAAAGCCGTAACCTTTTTGGCCAGAGTTTTCAAAGACATGGGATATTTTTTGGTTCTATCCACTCACTCTACGTTACAACAGCCTTTCTATCAAACAGGAAATACAGTTGGGCCATTTTTTTTTAATGCATGGATTGGATTGTTCATTTGGGCAAGAGAGATGGGACCTATTTATATATTGAACATCTACTGTGGGCCAGGCATTGTGCAGGATGCTTTACTGACATAATCTCATGTTTAATGAGAACAATTAAGGTCATCATATATACTTGTGATGATGATGATGATGACGATGATGATGATGATGATGATGATGATGATGATATTGGCCACCCAGTTGCAGACACTGACCTATAAACTTCACATTAGTGATGTTAATGAATTTTTACAATAACCCCTTATATAAGGTAGGAATTATGCTCATTCCCATTTTGCAGATGAGAAAAATGAGACTCAAATAAATCTTCTGAAGTTAAACAGCCAGTAAGTAAGGTCTAATCATGATGCCAAAGTCCACATGTTTGACCTCAAGCCACACCCACTTAAAATGAAGCTCTCAGAGTTTAAACAACTGGGCAAGATAGTAATTGGTATGTCCCAGGTGAGTATGAGTCATTCATTTTGTTCCAGAAAGGAATCAAGGGACTGCCAGCTAACTACAAGTATTCACATTTATCTAGAACTCTCCAAGTCCATTATTCGCCTTGCTTCTTTGCCAATTTTATAAACTGGACAGAATTGATTTTTTTATTATAATGACTTTATTATAATTGATTTATTATTATTATAATTACATAATTACTATCCCTCCTCCCTGTTTTTGCAAATGTGAAAACTAAAACGTTCAGAATTTTTTCTGACTTGCCCAGCCCCATCAATATTCTCCAAACTCCTGATCCTCTAGAGTACTTCTGACAGCTGTGGGAAGGGAGCCAAGGCAGCTAGTGTGACACGAGACCCCCTGAAAGCACACAGGGCTCCCACATCTGGGCCAGGGTAGGAAAGCCCCTAACAGTCTTTCTTTCATGCTTTCAGATATCCCTGAAGGCAAGGGCTCCCAACTGACATATCCCATCAGAGGTGGGGACCTCTTTGGCCAAGGTCTCCCTCACTGTTCTAAGCTGGAAGCCTTTGGGTCTGGCCCCCAGGGGAGAGAAGGGCATGCCTGCAGGTCTTAAGGGAGGTGTGTGGGGCTCACTCCACACTGACATTCTCTGAATACTTGTTACTTCACAAAAGAAAGGTCTTCTTGCACTTAGCAAACGGGACTGTTCTTACCAACTGTGCCATGGGCAATGGTGGGAGGGGGCACATCTGAACTGAATACAACACTTGTAAAAATCCAAGCAGTGACTTGACTCTGAGGACAGCAGAGCTCTGATGAAGAATGCTAACACTGAGAGAAAAGGGACAAGAGACAGATAGCCGGAGCTGGGCCCTCCATCCCCAGGGAGCCCCCTCTTCAGTTTCCTGCTGCAACTCCCTGAAATCCCGTTACTCCTTTTTTTTTTGCCCCCGGAAATGGTACATTGCAGCAAGAAATAAATGATGTCATAGTGGTGGGGTTTGATATTTTTTAAAGACTTAGAGGGGAAGAAATAGCTTTTGTTTTCGTTTTTCCCAGCTGGCTAAACATGACATACGACCCACAGGCTCCGGAAACAACCTGGCTTGCAGTCTGAGCCATTAGATAAGACAACAGCCTGGGGGATTCTCTCATGGACTGGGGGAAGCCCAGGCTGTCTTTTCTCCTAAAATTCGTGGCAATCATCAGAAAACAGCCACTGTCAAAATCGCCTCCTGCCCGCAATGGGGTTGCCAAGTCACTGCAATCTTTATTTAATTGGTTTATTAATCTTATACAACAATACCAGCCCCTGTCTCATTGTGCCTTACTTGCTAACCAGGCCTGGGTTTTGTAAATATGTTTAATTAGGCTCCAAAAGGCATGAGCATTCTGTCTTCTTGGTACACTCTCCCACCAGGCTAGATACCAGTCAGAGCCACAATAAATAAATGGCTGTGCTTCCCCGTTCACCTGCTCCCACGAGGGTTGATGATACCAGAGCAGGATATTATGAGGGAAGAAACAGCCTCCACCTCATCAGAGCTTTGCTGCTCCCCATGACTAGAGGGTGGTTATTCTGTGAAGAAACATGAATTAAGAGTTCTAGAGGGAGAAGAAATAAAAGGATATCATTCAAATTTTTATACACAAATTGTTCCTTCTTCCAGCCACCCACCTTGTCTGGAATGAGACCCTATTTATCACAAAGGAACAGCCCTTCTCCAGGATTCTTTGAACTCCTGGACATAATGCCCTCACCTTAGGGCGGAGGGAAACCTGAAGCCAGGAGAAAGTGGAAATGTCCAGGGATGCGTCTAGGAGAGAAATGCATTCCTGTATGTTCTACAACATAATTTTAACAGCTGTGTGCACATCTGTCCCAACCAATAAATTCAGTGATAGCAGGCCAAGACTAGCATCTAGCTCAGTGCAGGGCAAATAGTAAGCAGTAAGTTTTAAAGGTGGAAAGTAAGGAAGGCATACAGGAAGGAGAAAGGGAAGGAGAGAGGAAGGAAAGAAAAGAAGGAAAGAAAGGAGGGAGGGAGAGAAACAGGGAGTAGGAGCAGATGGGTAGATGAGGAAGTGGGTGAGTAGATGGATGGGTGGATGGGTGAATAGATGGATGGTTGGGTGGGTGGATGGATGGATGGATGGATGGATGATGTAATAGGGATTTGGGTGAGGGACTCCACTCACTATTACCCAGACACTGTGGCTCCAGAAAACCAAGCCAAGCCATGGTTTTCTTTCTCAGGCTGTTCTTTCACTGGAAGAGTGTCTTTCTTGGGGGCTCCCCAGGAAGCATTGTCAGAGACAGCTTGTGTGAAGTCTGCACAACACACCACCAAAACGTCAGCAGGGGGGAAAAAACTCCTACTCTATCTGCCAGTTGTTTGGAAGACAAGATGCTAAACGACTTACTGCATAGGCTACAGAGGTCATCTCTATTTATTCATCTACTTTGTTTTTGTTTAATTGTGTCCACAGGGCACTAAACACCCAGAATGAAAAATTAAATCTACCATCTGGGCATTTCCAAACATCTGGATATTTGGCATCATGTTGACCCCAACTCGTTGTCTTATGGCCATGTAGTCATAGCCCAGGGCAGTAGTGGGCAAAGGAAGAAGCATAAAGAAGGGTGTTTAGAATGACTGTACATTCTAGAATGCCTGTAAACATCCAGATTTCAAATACTCTGACCCATTGTCAGGCTGTGTTCCAATTTTTAATTGAAAAATATGGTCACACTTGCTACAGGGGTAAAGGAGAGGGAACCAGGGGAAAGGGAGAGAAAGAGGAAGAAAAGACAAGGAAGGAAAGAGCAAGGAAGGAAGGGAGCTGGCTGGGGACATGCCTCTGAATAGTGACATGGGGCAGCACAGTACCACATGGCGCTTCTGAGAGGGGACTTCCAGAGCTCCTGCCTAAGACCAGCTGGGGCTGTCCTCCTCACCCCCAACCCAAGACCCAGGCAGAAACAGCCTGGGCACGGCTGCTCTGGCAGTCTATATTACATCAGTTCTAGTAACGTCCCACTTCTCACTCCAGCAATGTGAACAGGAAGGGAGAGGGCATCTCCCCATTCTACAGAGAGGGGAACCAAGACCCAGGAGGGAAGAGAAGCTATCCAGGCATGAGCTTGAAGAGAAAAAGCCCTTTAAAGAGCAAGCTCCAGGGGCCCCTGGGTGGCTCAGTGTCTACCTTGGGCTCAGGTCATGATCCCGGAGTCCCACGGGTTCAAGCCCTGCATCGGGCTTCCTGCTCAGCGGGAAGCCTGCTTCTTCCTCTCTTGTTCCCCTGCTTGTGTTCCCTCTCTGGCTGTCTCTCTGTCAAATAAATTAAATCTGCTGGGGACCTTTCGGGAGGGAGAAGTACAGAGAAGTCTTAATAGAAGTCCTCATTTCCCCGCTGCCACATAGACACCTAAAAAGAGGCGGGAGGACAGGGCAGGCTGGAGCTGCTTGCAACTGGGAGGCTGGCACCACTTCAGACATGACCCCCGACATACAGGCACACAGCCAGGAATGCATACGCACACACAAGCCATATGTCTATAAGGTTTGTTTTATTTTAAACCCATAAGGTGAAAACGATCCTCTCTGTAAACCTGCCCCCCCTTGCCTGGCAGCCTCGCATCCCCTCAGCTGCTCCAGGCTTGCTGCAGTGTGTTTTTGTTTTCTGTACTGGGTGATTGATTATAGAAGAGCAAATTAGCTCCCACTGCTTTTAAGATGCATTTTCTCTCTTAAAGACAAGATGGTGTGAGCAATACTTCTCTCTCCCCACTGCCCCTAGCTGCTGTCTCTGCTGCTTTAGAAGCACATCCTCTGAAGGGAGGAGGAGCACTGGCTCCCATGGGCCTTGGCTGCTCCAGGGTGACTCAGTCCCGTACCCGCTCTGCCTCCCCAGCCTCCTCTTCCTAGCCCCAGGCATCTCCCTGGTTAATCCAGGCTATTTTTACCCATCTCTGTATCCATACATGTGAATCCAGCTGCCTAGCACTGTTGGATGAATGAACATATAAATGATGAAGTAAAAGACTAAGGTCTCAACCTAATGAAAGAAATTCTCTCTCTCTCCTCTCCTCCCCCACCCCCAACCTCTAGGTATGGGTCTTGTCACTCAATGTGTAGTCCCCAATCAGAAGCATCAGCAATCACTTGGAAACAAGGTTCTCAGGTTCCCAGGTGAACTATACCCAGAATAAACTTTGAGAAGCACTGCTGTGTGGTTGCAAGCAGAGACAGGAAGGTAGACAAGATGACCCCATAAGGCTGCTCGCTCTTTTCTATATGTCTTTCAAATCAAAGAGGCATCAGATTCATATGGTTATGGAAGGCTTAACTCAGGATCATTACAGACCTCGAGTGTTGGCCTAGAACAAGGAAGAATTTCAACTCCTCTTTCCTTTCTGTCTCGCCCTTCCCGTGGTTCTGCTCCTCCAGAGGTGCCAGCTCACAGACCCAGAGCACAGCATGGCTTTGGTCCAACTAATTGCCAACAGTTGGCTATAGCTACATTCGTAATTCAAAAAGGCTCACTAATCTCCTAATGCCAGGGTAGCCATGTGTGCTGGTGGTCCCTCTCCCCTCCCAGCACCCAGGTCCCAATGGGCACCCTGGGTCCCTCTGGCAGGACAGCAGTAGGAAACACCTTCCTTCTCAAAAGGCTAAGCCAGTGCCTGGGGCACAGAGCCAGGCTGAGTTAGAACCTGGTTAAGCCCTGCCCCTGGCTGGAGAGGTCCCAGAGGGCCTGACCCAATGATTCAGGTGGGTACAAGAATGAGCTCTAGTAATCCCAGGGGAAGGGTTACCTGGGACCTCTTAGATGAAAGGAGCTGCTCTCTCACAGCCAGATTCAGGAATCTGTCCCTTTTTTCTCCTGGATATAGGAATGGGCTCTTGGAAAACCCTGTAGTGTGTCTGCAGACATGAAAGAGGTGCATTCTAGAAAGTTCATGAGGAAGTCCTGAAAAACTTCAGAGCCTCTCGCTAAGGTCTCACTCAGAGGCTCAAATGTGCCCTCTTTCTACGGCTTGGAGAAGATGATTCAAATGTTTTCCTGCCTTTCTCCTCTAAGTGCTTCTGTCGATTTGTCTTTCCAAGACTATAAATTCTTATGGGAAGGGATATACTGTATCTTTCACACGTGGCCCCCGGTTCCCAGTAACCGGCCATGCAAAGCCATCACCTACCTACCCACTCAGACCCATGCCTAGATACTGGGGTAAAGGAGAGGCAAGAGGGAGAAAAGGAAGAAAAAAAGGGAAGGAAAGAGAGCATGTGAGGAGGGGAGCTGGCTGGGCACCGTCTCCGAACTGCGAGAGTATGATGAGGAAGACCCTTAACGAAGCCTGACACCACACACACACACCAGCTGCTCGCAACTGGTCCAGACAGGTGCGCTCCCCACTAGCCAGAGTGCCCAGGTAGCAGGGCTCTGCTAACACTGTAATAAGGAATTTTCAGACAGAAAATTGAAAGAATTATAGAGGAAATGCTAGTTGTCTAATACAGGCGGTGGGTAGGTAGGCATCCATCTTTTTTGCTGTTTTTGTTCTTTACATGCACTGACCCTTGGCCTCTGTCATTTCCATCAGTATCCTTAAGGCCCATGTGAGCAGTTTTTCTCCAGAAGTGGTTGTTAAGGCAATACTGCCCTCTGCTGACCACAGGCCCCCACTTCTCTGGGAGGGCGCTGCCTGGAGAAGGCCTCAGGAAGGGTCAGACTGTTGGGCCCCGGCCTTTGCGTTGTCGTCGTCGTTGTCCCTCCCGTGTCTACCTCCAGCCCAGGCGCCCCCTGGATGCTGGCAGGACCCACCCAGACACAGCAGTGGGCCCTAGGGCTGACATCCAGCTAAACTCAGACAACTGAACAATGTATTAGGACAGCCAAAGCCTTTGTGTCTTCATTTCCCTATAACCCTTTACTGAGTATCTGCTTGTGTGAAGCCCAGCACCAGGGCTATGGGGGGGGGGGGGGGAAGGAGGGAAGTCACCTACCTCCATGCTGTGGAGGAATAACTTGGCCACTCGGAGCCTCATATTCTTCCTTGGTGAAAGAGTGATCATCAGTCTCTTTCTTCCCTGGGGTAAAGATGGGCTCTAAAGCAGAGTGAGAAGCAGCACAATAAACTGAGCACTTTCAGAGGCACTCACCTTCTTAAAGCAACAGTGAACCCATTTCCAGGTAGTTTGTTGACCTCAGGTAAATACGCTAGGCCTTGACATGTTAACCATTCTGCGGTAGCTGGGGCTGAGTATCTCTACCAATGGAAAGGGGTAAGGCAGAACAGGTCATCCCAAGCAGTGGTCACCTATGGGGGCAATGTCCCTGTGTAACTAGCCCCTGAGAAAGCATTCAGGACAGGCTAGAGCATGGCTCTCAAACTTGACCTGTATCAGCATCTCCTGGGCAGCTGTTAACACCGAGATTTCTAGCCCCAGCCTCAGTCTCTGACTCACTGTGCGTGGTGTGGTGCCTGGGAATCTGCATTTCTAAGAGTCCCCAAGTAAGGGGACCAGACCGAGAACTACTGGACTCAGCCATGCTATGGTTATAACTCCTGAATTTCGGGGGCTTCATACCACAAATGTATGGAGAAAGAATCAGTCCGGCTGTGCTCCACAGTCCCTGCGGGGCCCAGGCTAATCAGTGCCCCCTCCATCTTGTAGCTGCGTCTTCCATAACCTCTGACCTTCATAGCTGTTGTGACAAAGGGAGAGAAAGTGAAGAATCATATTTGAGCTCTTAACTGCTCAGCCCCGAAGTGATGACAGAAATCATATCCATTCACATTTTATCAACCAGAACTTGTCACATGGACCTGTGCATGTCCCAGGTAGATGTCCTCTGTGTCCCCAAGAAGACAAGTGAACTGGATGTTGGTGACCCCTTGTTCTGACAGACATCCATCCAAGCAACTCCCCTTCCACGCCCGAGAACATAGGCAATCAAGTACAAATGCGATGCTGGCTTTCAGGGACATATTGTCCATCTCCTCCATGTTGGTCATAGAGTGAAGATGGCAGTGGTGGGAGACAACTGTGGAGCACTCCTGGGTGCCAGGAACTCTCTTCTCGGTGCTTTTGTCTTAATTCACTTGTCCCTCACGACAACCCTCTATGGTGAGCACCATCGATATCCCCAGTCTTTAAATAAGCAAACTGAGGCCAAGAGTGGTTTTATGTGGCTTTCCCAGGTCATACAGGTAGTAACAGACACCCCAGGAACCCTCACCCAGCCAGCCCGACACAAGAGTCCATGTTTCTAACGACTGTTCTGCTCCATCATTGTGTGGTTTTATTTTTGAAGAGAGAGTAGGGGAAACTGTAGTGGGAAGACCTGGTTTCTGGATAAGTCTAGACCTAAATATTCTAAATCTAAACAGCTCTACAGGGAGAACATCCCCACACAAGTAGCTCTCCTGATCACGAAGGAACTGGCCCATACCAGATGTGGAAAATGGGGTCCAGCTCCAAAAGAGGGTGTTTAGAGGCCCTCTCTGGTGCCCCACAGTAGCTAGAAGACCGAGCAGCTTGTGTCTGGTCCCCTAAATGAATGCAATCTTCCTAGCAGTTGGCCAGATCAAGAAGATGGAGTAAGACATTTTTCTACTCTTAGGATTGCCTCCCAGATCACACAGGTCCTCCTTAAATGGGACTCTGGACCTTCCTTACCCCACCTTCCTTTCCTCTTTTCCCCCAACTGCTCCTCTTGGCCCTGCTCTGTAGGGAGAGATGCTTCAAGATGCAGTGTCCCCACCCCGAGACCTGGGTATGTCCTTTCACTATAGCATGGTGGGCGAGGGCAGGTTCTCACTTGACAATATCTCCTGGGGAGGCTTTAAGTCTTAGCATAACTGGAGGCACAGTCCCAGTGAGGAAGGACTGAATCCCTCACGTTAGAGCATCTACACGAAAAGTAAGCCTTTCTACCACGGATAGTGAGGCTGTCAAAATGTTCATGTATTAATGCTAATAAAAGCTATTTATTCTGTCTTATCAAGGTACACACACACACACACACACACACACACACACACACACTCCATAAGAAACTGGGAAATGAGGATCTAGAAAAAATATAGTTGGAAGGCGAAAGAGAAAAATCCTACCTGGACACCCTCGTTTCAATGAGTTTGATTTTTAACTCATCCATGGAATTGGTAGGACTTAACCGCGGAAACCGCCTCTGGCTGAGCCAAGAAAGGCCAGCAGAGGGCGCTGCTCCAGGGTCATAAAGAGTTTCCAATCCGGAGCTCTGGCTTGGCCCCTCTTGGTCACTCGAATTTCTGGGGGAATGTTAGGTCAGCAAGAGGGATCTGTTTAACTCAAAACACAGGATATGTAATGGTCTTTGTTAGTACATCAGAGGGAGTTGGTCCTTGGCCTCAAAATGTCAGATTTCTTCCCTGGGGTTTACAATCCTCTCATTTCCTGTTTTTCTGAATAAAGTTCAAAATCTCTTTGGCAGTGATTTTGAAACACAACAGTTTTCAAGGCAATCTGAAAAATACTGGCTATTTTGTTTAGACAGCTATCAAAGACCCACAGTCAGTTATTTCCATCCATCTCTGTCTCCGTCTCTCTCCGTCTCTCTCTCTCTCTCTCTCTCTCTCTCTCTCTCTCTCTCTCACACACACACACACACACACACACACACACACCCATTCACTCAACATTAAAATTTTCTGCTGAGAGTTCAAACCCATGTCTGCACCCAGGGATCTGACTGCAAAGACGGACGGACTGGGAATTATTAACTGGGTGCTCAAATAAGCTATTCTGCATTGCAGGTCTGTACGGTGAAGGTCTCCAACCTGCTTGGGGGTGTACCTGGCATTCCCAAAGCATAGTTCTACCGAGTAGTGATGGCAGCAATTCTTTCTGACCCAGTCGCCAGGTGGGTAAAGGCACAGAAATGTAGCCTTCCTTTCTTGAGAGACTGTCAGATGGATCAGCGATGAGAACTGTGCTTTGAGAAACAAGCAATAACGGCTCACTTCTCAGCTAACTCTGACATGGAAAGCGTGTTGTGCATACACAGCTCCTGAGGGGCACCTCCTGGGCTCTGCCTCCAGACTGGAAGTACAGAAATGGGACTGAGGGATTCACACTGTCAACAAATGCATATCTTGAGGGGACAGTGAAGGCCAACTTGGGGTCTCTGTGGCTCTCATTCCACCTTGTGTGCAGGGGAGGTGGGCTAAAAAAAAAAAAAACCCAAATACTTCCTCACCACCACCCTGTCCGGGTTCCCACCCTCGGCCTTCACACAAAACCATCCCTATGGAGGTGTGTGAGTTTGCTAGAGCTGCTGTAACAAAAGTATCCAGGCTGGTGGCTTAAACACCAGAAGAGCACTGTCTCCCACCTCTTGGAAGTTCAAAATCAAGGTGTTGGTCGAGTTGGTTCCTCCTGAGGGATGTGAGGTTCTCTCCTAGTTTCTGCTGGTTTGCCAGCAAGCTTTAGTACTCCTTGGCTTGTAGGAAGAAGCACTATTCCAATTTCTACCTTCACTTCACATGGTATACTTCCTGTGTATAAGTCGGTATTCAAATTCCACTTTTTATAAGGGCACCAGTCATAAGGGATTAGTGCCCATCCTAGCAACTGCATCTAATTACAGTTACAAGGATATTACTTCCAAATAAGATCACAGTTGGAGGTGCTTGGGGGTTAGGATTTCAACATATGAATTTGACAGGGACACAGTGTAATGCATAATGGGAAGGTATACGCTCATCTAACCACCGTCCATCTGTCAGGCCGAAGAGGATGCTAATGCCCAGGGAACAAAGAGAAGAAGAAATCACTTACTAATTAGATTTTAGACCGGGTTTCTTCAGCTTCCTTGCCTGTCATAACAGCTTGGGAATTTCACTGAGTAATAATTCAAATGGCCCTGTCTCTTCCACCCCACACCTCCAACTCCACCATTCCTAAAGCCTTCTCCAAACTTGCCCCAAGGATATCTGCAGGTCTTCAGTGGCTTTTTCACATCTGCCCTTGAACCTGCTGGTAGCCACCACAGCTCTGCTGGGCTGGCGTTCCATGCCGAGCTCTCAGACTGAGTCCTGGACCATTCATGCAACCAAGGCTCCTCCCTGAACCCCATTTCCAACCTGGATTCCTGTGCTGGGATCCCCACATTACGATTCTGCCCAGTGTTCCATTCCTCTGGGACAAGGGCACTTTCCTGCTTTTGTTTCCGCCCCCAACTCAGGTTTGGAGTCTCGCCCTGGTGTCTCCCACTGATTCTCACCCCCGTGCCGTCTTTCAGCCTGCTTTCCTGAATCCTTCTTCATATTTCTTGAGTGAACGAATGAATGACTAGCTTCTATATGCTAGGCACTAAAGACAGTATTTATGCTAAGGGCCCCAAGTTTAGTGAAATAAATTAATGCCATGATTACATATGTTGACTATAATGCAAGAACAAATAAGGAACCGCCAAATAGGGTGGAAAGAGTCATTTTGACAAGGAGGATTTCACAGAGGAGGTCAAACATGAGCTGTTCTGGAAGGCTGGCCACTAAGCTTCTCAGCAGAAAACTAGAGGACACTCCAGGACCAAGGAGGGACCCATGCAAGCCCACGTGACATGACAATCTCTCGGAATGCTGGCTTCTCCTAGACCCCAGTCCCTGCATACTCGCGATGCCCCTATGACCTCTTAAGGGTAGTCTGGGAGGTGACAATTTGCTGCCATTCCAGCCATTGACTATGACCACCCTCTCCAGATACTGAGCCCCACCTGGCCCATAATCCTTCCATTCTCATCTGGTTATAATGAGGTCAAACTCACCATACAAAGAAATGTCCAAAATGACTGACCTGGCTTGGTCTCAGAGACTGATACTTCCAAAGCGTCTTGCGGTGGTAAAAGGAATGTGGTCTGCCTTTAATGCTGATCTTTTCTTCTGTGCCTGGAATCTACAAGTCCAGAAGAATGGAAGAAATGTCTTCCCCTACTTTCTCCCACAACCCATCTTGCAGGTCTGGCCCCCAAACATGAACCTTTTATTAGACTAATTCAGGTCCTCTAGACCCCGGGATCAATCAGTACTTTTCTAGTGTGACAGAGCCCACTGGGCTTGCCACCATGGCAAGAACATAAGCCCTCTTAAAGCCTCAATAGCCTTCTAAAGTCCTCTTTGCAGTCCTTCAGTGTGGTTGTTTTCTCCAAGGTTCTGGAAAGCCTTGGCAGACCACTTTCTCTTGCTTCCTCCCACCAGCTGGGGGAGGCAGATATGCCCAGAGCTGAAATCAAAATGATCCGAGTGCTCCGGCAGAAGGGTAGGATGGAGCCTTGGCTCTGGAGGGCAGTGCATCTGCTCCCAATGCACTGCACGGAGCAGGAGCCAGCCACTGTGCTCAGCCCACGGACTTTACCCTGGAGAGGTCATGCCTGCATTCTCTCCCTCCATGAGGTCCTGTCAATGCATACTGAAGGTCAAATTTGGATCACAAATTTGATCACAAAATCAAGCAATTTTTCTTTCCTCAGAAGCAAATCATTTCTGCTAAATTTTGCTTATCATCAGTTCTGTTATTTAAATGTTCCATCTCAGGAACAACAGTGGATGAGAACATCTAGGTAATAATGTTGCTGGCAGCCTCAGGAGCCCTCCTTCCCCTGAAAGCCTGGACTCAGGGCGAGGAGGGGGTGAAGGGGGGAGAGAAGGTGTTCACCTGCCCTTGGTAGGTGTCTAGGAAGAGGAGGAAAAGGGATTTTTTTATTGCTACTTTCCCCAGGGACACTGGGGGTGGATATGTCCCCAGAATGCTATCTAGCTCCCAGGTCCCAGTATCCCAGTTGTCCAAGAGTCCCATGACAACCCTCCCATTATTAAGGGAAGGTTTTGTCTTTCACTGCCTCCCCATTTACGACTAAGTCCATAACTAGCACTATATTGAACTTCCCTGGGTGCTAGAGTGCTCAGGACCATTCCTCTTCCTAGAAAAGACAGTTACCCCAAGAGGGGAGAGGACCTGTCACCTCTACACCCTAGGCTCTTAAGCAGGGACTTCACTGTTCATGGAAATCCTCTATCTTAGACACTTGGCTCACAAGGGTGGGCACAGAGGTACATACACCTGCCTGTTACTGCAGACACTGCCTCTCCCTTGGTTAAGTGTGCCACCCCCACCCTGCTCTCCGGGGCTGCCTGACTCTCATATGGGTCTCTGCAGTGTCTCAAACTGAGTCATGCACCCAAAAGGTCCTCTCCCTGAATGCTTATCGTTTTCCAATCACTCCACATGCATTTTCTCTTTTCATTCTCATGACCCTCTTATTAAGGAAAGTATTCCTTTATGCCCATTTAACTCGTGACAGACAGGTTCAGCAATGTTATGAAACTTGTCTAGGATCACACTACTAGTGGTAAAGCACCCAAAACTCAACCCCCTAGTCTGCTCTCGTGTCTGACTCTTAGTCCCTTCACTGTATCTCTCAAAGATATTCACGTATTGTAGAATTTGAGGATCCATCCAGGAGTCACTTCTGAAGGTCAACTATTCATTCTGTAGACAAAATTCTTCAATAGGCAAATCCTTCCAGAATGATGGCTCTGTGCTAGGCCCCATGAGGACAGAGGAGATCAGCAGGTAATGTCCTTATTCCCCCTGGGTCCTTTCCATTGGAAGAGGAGGAAGGAGGTTCAGTCATCATCCCTGGAATGTTTCCAGAAGGCTGACATCCTGGGGATGGCTAGTCTGAGATGTCCCCCTCCTAAGGGAGACTGGGCAGTGGAGGGAGGTGGGAAGAGTGGAGAGATGTCACCTCAATGTTGGCATACTGCCCATCCCCCATAGTAAGCACCTAAAAAATACCTCCTACTTCTTAGAATATTATAGAAAAGAGCAGAAATCATCACCCAAAGCAAGAGCATGGAGAAATCTGAGGCAAGGCTTTTTTGAGAAAAGGTTGGTCAGAAAGGGTCCTGTCAAGAAAAAGATTCATTTTCTGCCCTTGGCGGCGGGGCAGGCACAGGGACCAGGTCTGGGCAGAATTCTGTCACGAGAGGGCAGTAGCAGCTTGCTCTTGGGAGTGAAGAAGCCTTGATTCCCACCTCTCCAGAGGAAAAGCCAAGAGCAATTCTGCTGTATTCTAACTCTGCCCAATGTGGGGGCAGGACCTGGAGGTAGACATGTGATTTTCAAAGGCGAATAAATGCAACCTTATTTTTCATGGTTCATATAATCCTTTCCTTACATGTGACCCTGACAGTAGATAGACTACTGGGGAAGACTGACATTATCCCAATTTGACAGATAAGG
>PITA01025497.1:0-24278 GCA_004023965.1 Spilogale gracilis
AGGCGCCCCAAAGTCCTTTGTCTTAATGGAACTCCACTGTCTCCCACCCCAGCCAGCTTTTGAGTACTTTTGAGTATTTGGCTTAATTAAGTCTTCAGTGAACTTTGCTTGGATATAAATTATTTTTTCCATTCTTCAGTGGCCCGAACGTGTAACTTGATCCTGATCGTTCTGGATGTCCTGAAACCCTTGGGACATAAAAAGATCATTGAAAATGAGCTGGAAGGCTTTGGCATTCGCTTGAACAGCAAACCCCCCAACATTGGCTTTAAGAAGAAGGATAAAGGGGGCATTAATCTCACAGCCACTGTAAGTGGGAGTGACACGGGCAGGCAGCTGAGGGGCTGGGGTCAAGAGTGGATTGAGGCGCAGGCACGTTGACCTTTGGGAATTACCTGGCTTCTGCCAGCACGAACAGAGGCAACACAGTGACCTCGTAATGACTTTCGGAATAGGACAAGAATCAGTCTCAAACGTAACTTCATTTCTTGTTTTGGGTTATTTATTTGGTGTAGTGTGGCAGTGTAGAACAGTTTTAATGCTTAAATGAAGTAGGTGGCTGCTAATCTAGTGTTTTCATTCATTCAGCACAAATTTATAGAGCACCTACCATTAGCCAAGCATTGGTTTAAGCTCTTGTTGGGCAGGGGGGTAGGTTGGAAGAGAAAGCAAAATAGGCAAAAATTTATTTCCTTACATTCCATGTGGAAAAGTAGTGAACAAAATTAAAGAGTTAATACAGTATATTATAAGATGATGATACATCAAAAGAAAAAAAAAACTAGAAAAGGGAAAGTGTTTGTTGGGAGAATTGACTAGAGAAGTCTTCACTAAGGTAACGTGAAGGAGTGGACAAAAGGGCTATCTTGGGGAAGAGCATTCCATGTAGGGGGACACCCTGGGGTAGAGCATGCCTTTGCATGTTTGAGGAACAGCAGAGTGAGCAGATAGGAGAATGGTAAGCGATGAAGTCAGACCACATGTGCTCTTACATTGCAGGATATGGATATGCCTGTTGGTTGGGTTCTCATGTATGGAGTGAACATGATTTGATTTAGATTTTGGTGGAATGAGTGTAGCTGTTTGTTGAGAATAGATTGGGTTGGGTTAAGAACAGAAGAAACAGAAGCAAAGAAGCCATTTAAGAGGTTATTGTAGTAATCCAATCAAGAAGTGATATTTCTCAGACCAGAGTTTTAAAAAGTGGGAGAGATGAAAAGTGGTTGATTATCAAAAGATTTTGAAAGTAGCTGGTAGGAATTATTCCAGTTACCAAAATGGTAAGTCTTCGAATAGAATAAGATTGGAGGGGAGGCAAGATTAGGATATTCAGTTTGAGATGCTAGATACCCAAGTATTACTGTCAGATAGGCGTATGAGGAATTATCTAGGCTGAAGGTATAAATTTGGTGGATAGCAACTCTAGAGCCATGAACTTATCTAAGATAACTAGGAAATGAATGTAAATAGAGAAGAGGTTCAAGGCTTGAGCCTTATGGTTCCCCTCCAGTGATTATAGGTTGGGAGTTGGGAAGAATCAGCAAATAAGATTTTTTTAGACAAAGAAGGAGGAAAAAGAGGAGAGTTTGGAATCTTGGAAGCCCAGTAAAGAAACTGTTTCAGATTGGAGGAGTGATCAACTCTGTCCACTTCTGCTTGCTTCTAAGTATAGAAGTAAGGACAGAATTTCCTACGACATTTAATGTTCTAGAGGTCCAGGTGAGAGGACTAGCACAGTGAAGCTGTCCTGCCCAGAGGGTCTTTCTCATGACCCTGTACAATGTTTGAACACTCAGTATTCTTTGTTTGCTAGGGCTGCCATAATAAAGTGCCATAGATCAGGTGGCTTAAACACAGAAATTTATTTTGTCTTAATTCTGGAGGCACTAGGTATCTGAGATCAAGGTAGGAGCAGAACTGGTTTCTTCTGAGGCCTCTGCTTGGTTTGTAGATGGCTGTCTTCTCCCTGTGTCTTTGCAGGGCCTTCCCTCTGTGTGTCTCTGTCCTAATCTCCCTTTCTTCCAACCGTGTCAGTCACATTGAATTAGGGTTCATACATATGACCTCACGTAACTTAGTTACATCTTTTAAGATGTTGTCTTTAACCCTAACAGTGACATTGGGATACTGGGGTTAGGAGTTCAACATAGGAATTTGGGTGGGAGTGATTCAGTCCACAGCATCTTCATTTGAGTTTGGAAAGATTATTCGTTTTCAAATATTTCTTAGTGAAAGTCAGTTACTCTCGTCCAGAATGATAGATTTTAGTAATGAATTTGTACCTTAGGATTATCCAGGTATAATGATAGGGTTTTGGGGAGGTATTTTTGCTCTGTGACATTTATTGTCTTCTGTGCGCGTGCAGTGCCCTCAGAGTGAGCTGGATGCTGACACCGTGAGGAGCATTCTGGCCGAATACAAAATCCACAATGCTGACGTGACGCTGCGTAGCGATGCCACAGCGGATGACCTCATCGACGTGGTGGAAGGAAACAGGTATGACTGAGCGCACAGTCTGGTGCCCGAGGTTGAGTTTGAAGGCTTGAAGTAGAAACTGTTGGATTATGAAGCTGGAAGACATTGCTTCTAACTGGTTGTGCTACCATCTCAGATAATAGTGGGCCTTGGTTTTGTTAGCTGTAAGCTGAAGGGTTGGTTTTGATTTCTGACATTCTTCTTTGCTCTGAAATTTGATTATGATGGTCAGATTCTCCATTTCTGTTACTTGCTATGAACTAGGCCATTCCCTAAGTTGTGTCATATGCTATTGGGAGAGAGTGGTACTCAGTCTGCTGTCTCAGAATTAATCCATCTGAGAAATCCTATAGACTCTCGTATAGAACTCAGAGCTTGCTGGGCTCTACCTGTTTTTTCTAAAGGTAACCAAAAAGTATGTAGCTGAAATTTTCCCATGAGAAATTGCTATTATTAGTATTTTAAATTAAATAATAATTTAAGCCACAGTTAAAGTTTTTCCTGGCACTTGAGCATAATATTGTTCAGTTGCTTACCTGTTCATTTGTTCCTGTCTGTTGGGTGGATTTATTTGATTCTTACTTGAAAGTAAAGGCCAATTCCTTGTTCGGGCCTGAAAAGTTGTGGCTGGCTAGAAATTATTAGTCACCGTAGGTGCCATATTGATATGGACCTTAGGATTGTGACATCGTTAGATGTTACGTTTTTTATTTTAAATTTTTTTTGTGAAATATATTATTGAAAATATATTTGCATTTACAGTACATAAAACAGCTTTGTGGGAAATTGACTTAGACTTGCCCAAGGGATGGCTCGAGGGAGTGACAGAACTGGGAGTAGATTGAGTCTCTGATTCCAAAGCCTGTGTTCCTTATGATGCCTCTCAGTTTGCTGCATGGCTCAGACTAGGGCGCGAGTTCTGTTACTTCTCAACTCATAGTTCACCTTTTTTGGACAGTCTACTTTGGTAGGAAGTCTTTTGGGGGTGGTGTTGAGGGGTTGATCTGACTCTTACGTTTTTCGAGTCTCTTATTTGGGGCTCTGGGTAAGGGGATGCTGATAATCGCACTGGGAATCTTGTCCAGACTAATGTTTTTCTTTTACTTCTCTATAGAGTCTATATCCCTTGTATCTACGTGTTGAATAAGATTGATCAGATTTCCATCGAGGAATTGGATATCATCTATAAGGTGCCTCACTGTGTACCCATCTCTGCCCATCACCGCTGGAACTTCGATGACCTATTGGAAAAGATCTGGGAGTATCTGAGACTAGTGAGGATGTGAGTCTTAGTGGGAAGGGTCGTATTGCCAGGGAAGTAGAGCACACTACCCTAAAATGATGCTGTCTGGAGCTCATTGACGTGATTTGTCTCTTTCTGGAGATTAAGTAAATTAATTTCTGTCATCTGCTAGGCCATATTGAGGACATTTTCTTCCAATTGGAGGTTATCTGTGTGTTATCTTTTCAGGGGTGATGGAAGGTTGATTTGCATTCAGTACATGAAACATTCCAAGAAGTAGGCAGCCTGTGCTCCCTCTCTGTTCTAGTTACACAAAACCCAAAGGCCAGTTGCCGGATTATACGTCCCCAGTGGTGCTGCCTTACTCTAGGACGACGGTGGAAGATTTCTGCATGAAGATTCACAAAAATCTTATCAAAGAATTTAAATAGTAAGTATTGTGGGCATGTAGTGCCTCCTTTTCCCTGTGAGCTCCCGATTCCAATAACTAGCTATTCTTAGGGTATCGTTAAGGAAAATGGCATCAGGGGAGCTGCTAAAATGCTTGCTTGGTTAGAACTCTGCAGTGTCTTCTAACCATGCCAAGATGGAACAGGAAGTGCTCTAGAAGTCTTGTCAGATCAGCCGGGCTGACAGTGCACAGGGCTCTGATTTTCTCTTGTTAGTTGGCCTTCCTCTTGGCGAACACAGCTGTTAATTCTTCCTGCCAGCATCCCTTCCACTGGGTACTGAGACCCCCTCTAAACCTTAAGCTTGGGTCAATGCCCCTTAATCTCCATCATATACTTTCATTGCTTGTATAGGCTGAAAAAAATTTTTTCTGACATCAAAATAATTGAGCTAATTGAGCTAATTTTATTTATCTTTTATTTTTATCTGTGTGAGAGAGTGCATGTACGCATGAATGGGGACAGGGGCAGAGACTGAGAGACACCATCTCAAGCAGACTCCTTACTGAGCACAGAGCCTGAGACATGGCTTAAGACCATGACCTGAGCCGAAACCAAGAGTTGGACGCTCAACCAACTGAGCCACCCAGGCATTCCTGAGCTAATTTTAGACTTACAGAAAAGTTGAAAAAAAATAGTATAGAGAGTTTCCTTATATCCCTTACCACTCTTCTAACATTATCAGCTCACATACCCATAGTATAGTTACCAAGAACATTTTTTTGTCTATTGGTTGATGAATGGATAGAGAAGATGTGGTGTATGTACATACAATAGGATATTATTCAGCCATAAAAAAGAATGAAATCTTGTCATTTGCAGTAGAGTGTAATGTTGAGTGAAATAAGTCAGTCGGAGAAAGACAAATACCTTATGATTTCACTCATGTGTGGAATTTAAGAAACAAACGAGCAAAGGGGGAGAAGAGCAAAAGAGAAAGTAAGAAACAGACTCTTAACTATAGAGAACAAACTGATGGTTCCCAGAGGGGAGGTGATTGGAGGAATGGGTGAAACAGGTGATGGGGGTCGCGCTGGTGATGAGCACCTGGTGATACGTGTTGAGTCAGTGTATTGTACACCTGAAGCTAATTCAGCAGTGTTAATGGGAATTAAGACAAAAACTTAAAAAAAAATACTGTTTCTGATTCTAATACTGAAGACCTTTATTAAACTTTGCATTCCTTTTATCCAAGATAACTGTATTCCACGTGTAAGTGCTAATTTCCGCTGTCCTCAGACCTTTCCATTTTGGCATGTGCTGAGTCAGTGAAGGAGAGTCTTGTGAAGTCAGTTCAGTTTCCTTTTTCAGACTTCATAGATTTCTATGTAAGTCTTGGCTTCCGTGGTGGCAGAACACCTTTCTAAGCCCTGGAACTGTAAATTAATGAGGAAATTAAATGAGAAGGGAGAAAAATATTTTAAAGAAAAGACCTAGCAAAGCAAATAAAATTGTATTTGGTCACTATTTTCCTATTTTTTGTTTTTTTTAAATTATGGAACAAATAGCATTTTAACTTTTTTTTTTTTTTTTAAGATTTTATTTATTTATTTGACAGAGGGAGACACAGTGAGAGAGGGAACATAAGCAGGGGGAGCGAGAGGGAGAAGCAGGCTTCCCGCCGCGCAGGGAGCCCGATGTGGGGCTCGATCCCGGGTCTCCAGGATCATGACCTGAGCCGAAGGCACAAGCTTAACGACTAAGCAACCCAGGCGCTCTGCATTTTAACCATCTTAATAGAAAAAAATTTAGCTTTAGACTGATTACAACATTTGTCCTTGTTGTATTCCATTTGTGTCCTCGAATACATGCACATGTCCTTTGATCATTTACTATGTGCTTTCTGTGCTACAAGATTCACATCAAAATGAACCACATTTTTTCCGTTTATCGCTACATTACGTAGTTTTCTTGGTTTCCCACACAGACCTTTCCCTTTTAATTTCTTTAATCTAGGACTAATGATAATATGGCCTTTGATACTTCTTGCTGCATTGCTCTCCCAAAGGCTTGGACGTATATTGCCATCAATAAAATGGGAGGCACTGATGTTACTGCAGTCATTGAACATGATTGCTAAAAATTAGTTTTCTGGGCGCCAGGGTGGCTCAGTTGGTAAAGCATCTGCCTGCAGCTTGAGTCTTGATCCCAGGGTCCTGGGATGGAGCCCTGCATCTGGCTCCCTGCTCAGCGGGAAGTCTGCTTCCCCCTCTCCCCTCTTCCTCCTCATGTGCCCATGTTGTCTCTCTAGCTTGCCCTCTCTCTTTCTCTATCAGGTAAATACATAATCTTGGGCGCCTGGATGGCTGAGTTGGGTGAGCGACTGCCTTCAGCTCAGGTTATGGTCCCGGAGTCCTGGGATTGAACCCCACAAAGGGGTCCCTGCTGAGCAGGGAACCTGCTTCTCCCTGTTCTACTGCTGCTATCCCTGCTTTTGCTCGCTTGCTCTGTCAAATAAATAAAGTCTTTAAAAAAACAACCAAAAAACTGAGTTTTCTAGTTTAAGATTATTTTATTATTGCATTGAAAAATTTATGTCTTATTAATGCTGTTGTATTCCTGTTGTTTTTGTTTTTGCAAAGTGAAATCTTATTCATTGATTTCTTTTTGGAACATAGGTTACTATTTTTTTAGGTTTATTTATTTGGGAGAGAGAGCACACACGTGCGGGGTAGAGGGGTGCAGAGCCCTGTGTGGGGCTCTATCCCACGACCCTGAGATCATGACCTGAGCCAAATTGAGAATCAGGCACTTAAAAACTGTGCCACCCGGATGCCCCAGAACCTAGGTTTCTTTTGGTTTTTGTTTTTAAAGATTTTATTTATTTATTTGACAGAAACACAGCCAGAGAGGGAGAAGCAGGCCTCCCTCCGGGCAGGGAGCCCGATGCGGGGCTCGATCCCGGGAATCCAGGTTCATGACCTGAGCCGAAGGGAGACACTTAATGACTGAGCCACCCAGGCGCCCCAGAACCTAGGTTTTTTTTTATTTTTTTAAATTTAGATTGTCAGTTTTTTTTAAAAATTAGATTTTATTTATTTATTTGACAGAGAGAGAGGTCACAAGTAGGCATAGAGGCAGGCAGAGAGAGGGGGAGAAGCAGGCTCCCCGCTGAGCAGAGAGCCCGATGTGGGCCTCGATCTCAGGACCCTAAGATCATGACCTGAGCCAAGGTCAGAGGCTTAACCCACTGAGCCACCCAGGCACCCAGAACCTAGGTTTTTTTTGTTTGTTTGTTTTTGTTTTTTTTTTTAAGATTTTATTTATTTATTTGACAGAGAGAAACACAGCCAGAGAGGGAACACAAGCAGGGGGAGTGAGAGAGGGAGAAGCAGGCTTCCCGCCGAGCAGGGAGCCCGATGTGGGACTCGATCCTGGGTCTCCGGGATCATGACCTGAGCCGAAGGCAGCTGCTCAACCAACTGAGCCACCCAGGTGCCCCGAGAACCTAGGTTTTTAAAGATGTTTTGTTGCAAAGGCAGTATAACAACAATGTGGCTGGCATTTTCTACCCGTTGGTACATAGTTCTTAGCCTTTGTGGGGCAGGTCTGTGTCTTGTTCACTGGTTTCCATCACTAGCACAATATATTTTTAGTATTGGAGGCCTGTTGATAAAAAAATAGCTGGCTCAGTCTGCTCCCTCCCCCTGCTCTTGTTCTCTCATCACTCTCTCTCTCTCTCCCTCTCAAATAAATAAAATCTTAAAAAAAAATTACCTCCATTAAAAAAAAAAAAATCAGGAGAACATACCAGTTACGGTGTGTTGGGAAGGAGAGAATCTTCCTAGCATGGCTAAGGAGGTACCCACTGATGGTTTTAATAGACCCAGTAAAAACTGGTACTCTTTAACAATCTATAACTGACACTGTAAGAGTCCATTTCTAATCTGAATTATTTCAGTGTTTTTCTATAACAAACCCATGCTTTCTCCTTTTAATTAAAAAAAAAATTTTTTTTTTAAAGATTTTATTTACTTGACAGTGAGAAACACAGCAAGAGAGGGAAGACAAGCAGGGGGAGTGAGAGAGGGAGAAGCAGGCTTCCCGTCGAGCAGGGAGCCCGATGCGGGACTTGATCCTGGGTCTCCGGAATCATGACCTGAGCTGAAGGCAGTCGCTCAACCAACTGAGCCACGCAGGCGCCGCCTCTCCTTTTAATTTTAAACTAGTCTGGTCACATTTCTTGTGTTTTTTCTCCTTTGACTTTCCTAAATTGGCTGTGAAACACGAGGAACCACACACACCTTCCAGAAGTGTCTGCCGTTTCGTATGTGAAGGCCGCATTATGCCATACTGCTGGGGAGAGGGGTGCTACAGACCTGTGGTTCTTACGAGCTGGAGTGCTAAATCTAAGCAGAAAGGTGGCACCCTTGTAGCTAGGGTGGAAGCTAGGTGATTATTTACACTGACTTCTTTTTTTTTTCCCGTACAGTGCTCTGGTCTGGGGTCTCTCTGTGAAACACAATCCTCAGAAAGTGGGTAAAGATCATACGTTGGAGGACGAGGATGTCATTCAGATTGTGAAGAAGTGAAACCTTGCCCTCTGCCCGTCTGTTGGGTCAACCATCGCAGCTTTTCCTGTAACCAGGCGCCCTCCCCCACACCCCTTCGAGCTGTGGCAACCAGGATCAGGATTCAGGAGGGGGAGATGAAGGCACCCAAGCTGGAACTTCACTTGTCTTAACTTAGTGTCACCTTGTACATTCAGCTGCATAAAGGATGTGGTAGGCCAGCCAGCTCTGTGCAGTTCACGTGTCACTGTCAGAATTTGTTTTGGGCTGGACTGGATGAGCATGGGTCTGCGCCACGCGGTGTCTGTGGAAGGGGTGCTTGGGAGCTTGGTCTTAAGTGTGAAATGGTAAAAATGCGACTGCAACATCTTATTTGGTGTTGAGCATGGGAAACCGTTCCAAGTGGTTGTGGCCTTCAGTCCACTGGCTGTGGCCTTCCTCTCTGAAGTGGTCTTTCGCAGATGATACTGGAAAGAGGAAGGACATGATGTAATTTAACTGATTATTCCCTGCAAGGCTGGCCAGTTTGGGAGATGGTGGTGTGTGACGGTTAGGGCAAAGGACTCTAACTAGACGCATCAAGAGTTTGGGTTGCATGGCCGCTTCGAATTAGCTGTGAGACGCGGCGTAAATTACAGAAGCTCTCTAACGGACCGTTTCCTCGTTTAACGTGGACATGGTGATAGCGCTTATCTTCCCGAGTGGAGACTGTCAGTACTGAGGGAGATGGTGATCATAAAATATCCAGCACAGCGTGTGGCCTAGAAGTACTTAATGAATGTTGGTCTCTTTCCTTGACCCGAGCAGAGCAGGCCTGTGTGTACACGAGTACGTATGGAGGTGGGCAGTGTGAAGGATCCTTAAGAGGGTACTGAAGCCATAATGAGAGGTTTGGGGCTGGAAATACAGGAGCATAAAGGGGTCCCCCTGGTACTGGGAAATTGGCAAAAATCTCTGTGTGCTAGACTGGGTTAGTGGGAGTTATTGCAGAGGGAAGATGGGGCTGGGTAGGTACACAGAAGTCTGAACTTGGTAATTGAGTTCCTCTCTGGTGGAAAAGAAATGAGATGATTTCAGTGCGGGTTACAGGGATGATAGAGAAGAGTAGCCCTGAAGAATCAGGAATGGACACGGATTTGCAGGGAGACAGTGGATTTTTAGATGAAGCGAGCTAGAGCCTCTACCAGGTTGTGAGGGAGGGGATGTGGGCTTATGCACACGGGACTTGGCCTTCTCCGGGACTTGTTATTCATGCTCCCTTAGTGACAGTTGTTCCTCTGGTGGTCTTCCTGGAGCTTGGGCCTGGCATTGTCTGCAGACCCAGGAGATGCCTGGTATTCCAGTCACTTTGTGGGGTATAGACCTTGATATCACTAGTGCATGCGTGGTAGGAGCCCAGATCTAGAGCTTACCCCAGCTCTTTAGAGAAACGCTGGCTTTCTGAGTTGTGGGGTTTCCAGCAAGGTGTGCCCTCCAGCCAGAGCACATACTGGGTTTCAGGGAAACTCTCGTGCTCAGATTCCCGTCGTTGGGCAGGAGCTTAGCGCTGCCAGGATGGTGGCTGGAAAAGGCTGCTGAAATCCAGGATGTGCTTCCAACAGGCCTTGCTTCTCTCATTCCGCGCCTCCTCTCCGCCGCTCAGTGGCCCTCCGACGCTTGCGAAGGCCATTACCCAACCGTTCCCTTTCCTTCCCTTTCGGTCTCGGACGTGAGAGTTGTGGGAGGAACCCTGTCTGGGGTCGGGCTGCTACGGAGGGGCATTCCTGTGGTAAAGGTTTTCTCTTCATGGCCTCCCCAGACCACAGTGGGCTGGCTGGCGCAGCGTGGCTCCACATCCCGTTCGTGATCTGCTCCGCTTGCTGGAGCAAGCTCTGCGCGGCGTGGCCCCCGCCTCATGACCCTGAGTGCGCCCTGCACGTTGCACCACTGAGCCAGCCACGTGCCCCTTTCCTGATTTGTTTTTTAGGACAGCTTAACAGACTCACTGTTCTGTGCCATCAGTTAGAAAGCTTTTAACTGTATTTAACAGCAAACACTAACTCAGCAGCTGAAGTGGAGGGAACTTGTTCTCACACATAAGTTGTCACGGAGCTTAATGGGCTCGCGGTAGCTGTAGTGCCTTCGAAGGCCCACGTTGTCACCAGGCAGCTGTGACTGCTGCCGTGTGTCGGGGTGTCTGCTGCAGTCCCCGGCTTTACAGCCGGCATCCAGAGGGGGGTAATGACTGATTCTTACGTTTTGGGAAGCTGTTTGCCAGAAACTGCCCTATTTGTCCTGCGTCTTTCGGCCTAAGTTGGGTCACAAGCCTACGCTTGAATCTGCTGTTGGTAAAGACAGTAGAATTATAGAAGAGTTTACTCCTATAAATTACCTTCATTCCTGGATTTTGTGCTCCTCTACAGAGAAGGGCCCGTGGCCCCCACTGATCAGTCCAGCCTCTCTCAAAGCTACTCGGTAGCCGTCTCCTGGAGGGCCTGGCGGCACGAGCCACTTCTTCGCCACTTCTTACTGGTTGCCCCGCCTCCCCAAGGACCGGCTGCCCAGCTGCTTCCTTTCCTCCTACCTGACCACCTTCCCTAAAGGTCGGTCTTCCATAAGGTTCTTTGTGGCGTTCCTGCCTTATCTTGAGGCTTCCTTCCACGTCCTTCCTGTTTTTAAAGTTACGGCTGACTCACAGTGTCACATTAGTTTCAGGTACACACCAGGGGTCCCGCAAGGCTACACGGTAAGCTCATCTTTCATTCCCACGGTTCTCTTGACCTTTGTGTTGTACACCCTCCCTGTCCCGATTGCTTCTAAACGCCTCTCGTGCCTGCTGGACTTCCCAGGGTTGTGCCGTGTGACCCGTCCTGTTAGCCGACCTTCCCTCCGCCCTGACCCTTTTATCGGCTCTTAGCGCCGGAAAGACCGCATCAGCTTCCTCTTCTGCTTCCACAGTAGTCTGAAGGTCTGCTTCTGCTGTGTTGGTGTTGGCACCGTTCCCTTCTCGCTCCATCTCACCAACCACTGGCCAATGGCTCGGCCCTCCCGGCGTCGAGTCTGGAAGCCGGCAGCTCGAGCCTGTTCTTCCACCGGCACCGGCAGCTCTTGATTCGACACCCAGTGGGGAAGGCAGTGAAAGGTGCAGCTGGATTTAGGCATCTTTGTTCTCTTGTTACTTGAGACTTTCCCAGCTTCTCCCTGTGGAAACAAAGCAATCATAAGGATTTTAAACATGGGCTTTATTTCTAAAGCTAAGGAATCTCAGGAGCATATCCCATGGGGGTCTGGGGAGTGCGAGGACTAAGCCAGCACCAGGAAGAGACACACCTCAGGCTTGGTCCGTAAAGCTGGGTTTTGCTGAAAGGCGGCCTGGCTTCCCGTGTTCCTGGAAGGAGCAAGTCCTGGCAGGCAGCTCCAGGTTTATAGGCGACACCCCTAGCACCGAAGACTCCACCGCAAGGGTAAAAATACAGCCGAGGTGCAACCACCGTGGCCTTCATCTGTGCATCAGAGGCTTGAAGTCACAGTGGCTTTGATGGCCCTGCATGGACAAGTACTGAGAACTAGGGCAGATTAACTCGAGTTTGAGAAAGAAAGTCACCACCTCAGACAGGACTGAAAAACCTTCAGGCAGGAAAGGAGACTCAAGACCGTGGCCGAGGTATTCAGGTAGAACACTGTTCTCTAATGCTGTGCGCGTAAAATACTTCTGAGCTGAGGAATGAGACAAAACACAAGGAGTCTGCTAACAGTCTTAAGGGCAGTTTAATAAGAAAAAAAGACTTTTATTAATGGGCTGAACTCCCAGGTCCTAGTTTTCTTTACAGGGGACTTTGAGCTGGAGGACAGGATGCCAGCAGACTAGTGGTTTTTGCCCCAGCGAACATGGATTTGCTCGGGAGGAGTGCCATGTGCATGATTACCTGGTACGTTGTTTGCACGAGGCGGTTTTAATCGAAGCCCGCGCATATTAGAATCTGGTGTTTAACAGGGTCTTTAAAAGGCCAGTGCTGCTGCTTCTAAATGAAGAGTTCAATTCTGAATTTTAAAGAAAAGTTAAAACTTTCGATCATTTATTTCCCTCAGGGAACCTACCGCACCTCACAGGTCAGCTGGTTGTAAATGAGAAGGAATGCAGAAAGAAACACCACAATGCCCTTCACTTCATTCACACACTTAGCATATGCAACTTTAATCAACCAAAAGAAAATGTCCCAGATGTACAAGTGGAAGAAAAATCAAACTGTTGACACAGGCTTAACTAATATCAGCTACTTTTATGTACAGCTGTATAAGTTCAAAAAAGCTACCCTATACGTATTTACAAAAGTTGTTTATACACAAGTCTGTACATAGGGTCTATACATTTATTTCCTCAGAACCCTTAGGTGCCACCTCCTGGTGAAGACACCAACACTTCATTCACATATCTTACAAAAAAAGACTACTTCAAGGACTGACAACCTTGTGCATCCTGTATTCAGACCATGTAGGCTCCATTCAGTTGCTGAAGATCCTTCCGTCAGTGCAGACCGCACCCGGTGCCTGGGCTTCCCTAAGTCGTACAAGTCCATAAAGCAGCCCAAGCGGAGGAAGCGAGTCCCACGCAGGGTGCCGCCACAGGCCCAGGCGCCAGCGAGCCTGCCTGCCTCGCTCACTGGCGGTACTCCAGCTCATCGACACTGATGACCTTGGCAGGCATGGAGGGCAGCGGCTGCTGGAGCACGTCTGAGCCGAACCACTTGGCAAGGCCCACCGGGGAGCTGCTCCTCTGGCTGGGGCGATGCTCCAGCTGGGAGTGCACGTGGGGCAGGCCCGACCTCGTGGGCACGTTCTGAGGGGTCGTCTGGATGCTGGCAGCTGCTGCCTGGGACCCAGAGCCTGGAGGATGAAGGACTATGGGGATAAGAAAGGTTATTCAGAGCATGTGGGGGAATGTAGTTCTGTATCAGGCAGGCCTCGCCTCCCTCAAATCTGGTTTGTTGTTGTTTTTTTTTTTAAGATTTTATTTATTTGATACAGAGAGAGAGATCACAAGCAGGCAGAGGCAGGCAGAGAGAGAGGAGGAAGCAGGCTCCCTGCTGAGCAGAGAGCCCGACACGGGCCTCGATCCCACACCCTGAGATCAGGACCTGAGCCGAAGGCAGCGGCTTTAACCCTCTGAGCCACCCAGGCGCCCCTTCAAATCCTTCACAAAATGCCAGGAGCCGGTAGATTGGAAAGCAGAGCTATTCAGAGCCGCCCTAAGTGATGGGACCACTACTTCCCATGCCAAGCAGCCCCCTCACAGAAGGACTAACATGAGATGGCAAGAGGGAGTCTACTCTGGATAGCCTCCACGCTAACCCTGTCAGGACTCTTAGCCTCTTCCCCAGGGGCCGTCCCCAGCTCCCCTGGCCCGATTCTGAGCCTACCTGAGCGCTGTAGCTGCTGCTGCATCACTGCCAGATGCAGGGGTGTCCCGGGGCGAGGGTTCAGGAGAGGGTGACTGGCCGCAGGTAAAGGGTAAAAGGGTTGACCCAGGATGGGGCCAGACAGTCCCTGTAAGTGAGTCAGGTCCATCCCAGGAGGAAGCACACCTGTAGGGCCGGGGAAAAACAAACACAAACGTGACAATCCGCCTGGAAATTTTCAAGCTTTGCTGATCCGTAAGTCTAACAGTGAGCAATGCTTAAGCTATCTTCTTCATCTTTTAATGGACTGAGGGATAGTTTGGATTGGACCCACTGCCCACCAGTTAGATGGAAAAATCTAGCAACATTTTTCCAGGGATAAAAACCAACCAACAAACCACCTCTCAAACTATAGTACTGGATCCGTTCTGGCAAGTGCTGTCATGCTAGGCCAGCAACTCACCAGCTTGGAGCAGACTCGGAAGATGCTGTGGATGTACTCCCTGGGCCAGCATCCTTTGGACCAGCCCTGGGTGAAGCTGGTGAGCAGGCCGAACGATGGGGACGTGGGGGACAAGGGGGACCTGGTGGACAGGGCGGAGGAAAGGTGTTCCTGGAGCTGGGGACGCCAGCGTGGGCGTCTTCCTCCCAGTCGCTCTGGGTCGGTAATCTTGCTCTTTGGTGTAACGGCTGATCTGAGACAGTGGGGTAGAACATGAAGACCGCTGCAACGCTGGGAGTTTGGGATTTGTAGTGGGAGAAGAGTCCCGGTCAGCACTGGGCGCACAGCTGGACGACAGCAAGTTCTCTGTAAGGACCCAGACACAGAATATTTGGTACTGGCAAACTTCTCCCAGACGTGGCCTTCCCAGTGATCCGGCAAATCTCATTTCTTAGGAAGTTTACAGTCCTTATTTTTATTTTTTTTTAGGGGATATCTTTTTTTTTTTTTTAAGGATTTATTTATTTGACAGATCAGAAATAGGCAGAGAGGCAGGCAGAGAGAGAGGAGGAAGCAGGCTCCCCGCTGAGCAGAGAGCCCGATGTGGGGCTCGATCCCAGGACCCTGAGATCATGACCCGAGCTGAAGGCAGAGGCTTGAACCCACTGAGCCACCCAGGCGCCCCCTTGCTCAGTTTCTATATACTTGTTTTTTCCCCAAAGATTTTATTTACTGAGCAAGTGCAGCAGGGGCAGAGGGGGAGGGAGAATCCCCAGCAGACTTGGAGCTGAGCACACGGCCCGAGACCATGACCTGAGCCCAAATCCAGAAGCAGACACTGCCTGACTGAGCCCCTCAGGCGCCCCTTCTGTCTACTTCTAAACTGCTCCCCACACAGCTGGATCATGTCGGACACTTGGTCTCCATAGACTACGGAGAACGTTTGAGAAGTAAAACGGGTTGTAACACATTAATTTGCCCAAAAAATGTACTGATGATTCAACTTTGAAGCCTCGATGAGGATTCTAAACTAGGGGCGCCCGGGCAGCACAGGGCATGGCCCTAGAGTCCCAGGGTGGAGCCCCGCCCCCGGCTCCCTCTCAGCGAGGAGCCTGCTGCTCCTACGAGCTTGTGTCGAGGGCACTCAAGCCCATGTTCTGCCACACACTGCCCCGGGCACCCGCGCCAGCTCCGCGCTACCTGCGCTGGCCTGCTGGGCGTCGTCTTTACTGTCACCAAGAGCTGCTTTTCCAGATGCCGGCTCCTCCTTGCTTTTCTCTTTGCTCTCATACATCTTACGAATCACTGAGGTAGGGGTGAAGGAAGGAGAGAGCTGTAGAGAAAAACAGTGTTAGCATGTTCTCTCAATGCCTCTTCTGATCACGCCAGGCTTAACTGGTCAAACTACTCGACAAGCTTGAGTCCCCTTACTGGATCCGTGTGGCAGAGACCAACTCAGTGTCTAGCTGCTGGAGGAGAACAAACAGGATGGGCCACACAGGTGGTGCCCAACGCGGGCCCCTTGCCCACATCGCATTTCCACCAAAACCTAGATTTAGCTCCAGCACAAAGGTACTTAAAGCACAGAACTTCAACCTATGCACCTGCGTCTGTGGGGACAGGAGCCCACCTATGGCAGCCCCGCTCCAGCCACTTCCCTCGCCTGGGATCAGGCTGAGAACAGGGAAGAACACGCCCAGAAGTATACCCTTGAGCAAGAGCCCTCCCGGCTGGGAAAGGACAGTTCAAAGACCACTTCAGAACCTAAATTTCTCGCTACTCTTAACGTATCCCATCTTAACCTGGCTACCCGAAAATTCACAATTATGTTAACAGTCTCCTCAGCCTCTCCGTTTCACCTTTTGGGGCCCCTTGTTCCCATCTCCTTACTACCCATTTTTACTTGGATGGTTTTATTGTGCATGCGACTTTTCTCATTAACCCAAACTCCTTGGAGGCAGGAGACGGAGCGCCCCGTCTACACCCTGTTTTCAGCGTGCTAGCTGCAGAGGCCCACTCGGGGTCTGGGAGCAGAGGCACAGTTTTACCCCTCATCTGTCAGCCTCGACGAGGTGACAGAGGTTTCGGGGGAATAAAACTTAAAAAAAGAAAGACAAAGAAAAGCTAATGTATGAATGAGTCAGTTGTAAAACTAGTTTTAATGACACAAATAAGCAGACTCTCTTCTCCTGGCTTTAACTCATCGCACAGCAGACCTGAACCTATGAAGTTGGGTTCCCCATGACCCAACCCATTCACCCCACACATCTCGCCTCCTGTCTTCGACCCTTGCCCTCCTCTCCTCCTCACCCCACCTGTTACTTTGTTTGAACATAGCCCATCACTGCGGATGTTTTAGCCCATACTCAGAGCATACTTTCCCCACTGCAGGGCTTCCCTAGCGTCCCCAGAGTTAGACTGTGCCTTCCAAGGGGGAGATCCAGGTCAGTTAGCCCCATGAAGGCCCTGAAGGGTGTCGGGCACACAGTGATACAGTGTAAGTGCAGTCAACGGAGAAGCCTTCAAGTCATTCATGAAAGCAGAGGTCACTGACCATGCTTGTGATGGAGGCCGCGGGGGCAGGGGAAGAGGGACTCCCTCGGTGCACGGGTGCTGGTGACTTGGTCAGTCGCTGCTGCCTGTGAACAAAGCCAGTATGAGCACAGGCTCCGAGCGGCTCGAGCTCCAAGTCCTAACGCCACGGGATCCTCCCGCCCAGCCCGGGGCCCTCATACCCACTTCCCTCACCCGATCAGTTCTCCAGGCATGTATTAGGTGCCTGACAGGTGCAAAACCACATGCTACGTTCTCAGGGAAGACAAAAGAGTACACATGGTCCTCGGCCTTGCAGTGCAAGCGAAGGCTCGGAGACACTGGGAACGGCGAGGTGCGATGGAGAGGGCGGTACAGGAGGAGCGACAGGACCCTCCTGCCGCCGGGGCTGAGAAAGCTGCTCTGGGAAGGAGCTGCGTTACATTGTGGCCAAGAGGAAAGCCGTAAGACAGGACAGCGATTCCAGTAGAAGGGTCAGGTACAAGGCCTTGGGAATGTAGGGTTAGCCAGGGCTGGCGCATGGTTCCTTTGTAGATCACGTCAGGGGGGGTGCCTACACGTCTTCACTTGGTGGGCCTGGCTGTGCCCGGAGAGCGGGGCACCCCGACGAGCACAGGGCCTGGCGCAGAACGGCTGCTACGCAGGCACGGTTTCAAGTCAAAGTGCCCCGAGTCTCCGCGATCCTAAGACCCAGTGGGATGCAGCATTCCCTTCACTCCCGCTCCACACACAAGGTTGATCCCAAAGTTTCAGAGAACAGACTTGCCTTTACTCCTCATTCTTCTCCCTCTGCCTTCACTCGGAGAAACCGGGAAGACAGTTGATGAAGATGTGAAAGGCTGAGAGAAGAATGAGTTGCATGCGCTGCCTGGTTAATGAGGGGTTCAGAGCTGGGACCACAAGGGCCAAGGCCTCGGCCGGGGACTCTAGGAGTTCCCAGATCGTACGCAGGTAAGACTCCTAACCCATGACTTCTTTCCAGTCTGTACCAGGCAAGCCCCAGCTGGCTATGCCCGCTAGCTACACTTGGAAGCATGACTCCTTCACATCAAGAATAAAAATAAAAGCATGCAGAATGAAAAGCCGATGCCCGTGCAGAGTTCGATCGTATCGCTTCCTCGAGCGCACGTCCGGAGATGGATTCTCACCACACTCACAAGGCTCTCGGTGTGCGTACCGCGGAGCCCTACCGCGGATAAGGGGCGCATCTGTGGAAAACGGACTTGCGGATTCCCAGAAGGGTAGGCTCAGCCACTGACTCACCTGTTCCTGAATCCGTCTCTGGCTCGGTCCACCTGTGGTTTGCCAAAACCGGGCTGGTAGAGGCCGGCCGCCTGCACCGCAAGGTCCTGTGGCAGCCCCTCCAAGGCCGCCTGCTGCAATCCCAGCGGGCTCAGCTGCTGGGCAGAGGCGGCACAGGAGGGTGAGCAGCAAAATAAGGACCGCGCATGCTTCCTACAGGCGTCTCTTCGCTCCGGGGAAGGTGTTTAAGCAGCAGCGGAGACGGTGCTGCCGTCCACAGGACAGGGTTCCAGTGAAGGAGGCCTTTAACTGTTCACCAGTCTTCTAGCCTCTACTGAGCTCGACTTAGTTCAAAACCCCTTCCAAGCACCGCAACGATTCCCCATCCCTCAGTGCACGATAAGGACGAAAAGCAAACACAAGACTTAAGAGACAAAGCTCAGACAGACCTGGGCCGTGACGGGGCTCATGGGCTTGCGCAGGCCTTGGAAGGGGTCTCCGAGGAGCTGCTGCGAGCCTGGGGAGAAACCTGGTGGGAGAGCTGCGCGTCGGTGAGGGCCCACGACCCGGACGGCACTACTGCCGCGGCTACTCGCCGAGCGCCGCCTCTTTCCTGTCCCCTCCTCTGGGCCCCGCGGGCCATGTGCACCTTAAGCAGAGCACGTAAGGGCCCCAACTGCTGCCGTCTGCGTGTACCCGACTGCGCTGTTAGCGCTGCCCTTTCAGAACTGAGGCCTCTGAGAGAGAAGTGCTTTTCTAGGCAGTGATTGGGCCCACTATCACCGAGCCAGCTGGTAACGAGAGTCGAGCCCGGGACCTGAGGCTCACACTCTTTTCCTGTTATCTAACTGGAGAAGGTATAAAAACTTACGCTCGAGGTATGACTGGCAGGGGCCAGAGTGGTCCCGGCTGACAGGAACACTGAGATTTTGCACAGCACTTCTGTTACGACAGCTTTTAGCCAGAGACCTCACAGGGGATCATTACCAACTTCATTAGGTTGGTAGAGAGCCACTACCCCGACCTACTCTTATCGAGGAAAAGCTGGGGCTGCCCAATTAGCTGCTCTGAATTCCCAAAATAAGGAACAAGACTAAAGAGCTGGATCCAATTTGTACGGTCTTGATCAACCTTAGGAGAAAGAACTAGGAGTATCATTTATCTAGAAGGGCAGCCGGATAAACTACCTTCTAGTTCTTGCCTCACCCCCCCCAAAAGGCATGATAAATTCAAATATTTCATTTTAAACTCTTCAGGGATGCCCCCTGAAAAAGACTCTGCCAGTTCTAGGGAGAGACCCCACCTCTGGGGGGTCGGGGAGAACGGACAGACATCTATGCGCAGCACCAATTACCAACGGGCGACGGCATTCTAGGGCGCAGGTAGTCTGCGGAGGCTGCTCGAGTCTGGAACACCTGCGACGAGGGGGGAGAGGGTGCTGTTTGGCCCAGTAAGGATGCTGTAGGCTCCAAACTCGCCATGAGGCCACTCAGAAGATTGGAAGAAGCAGGTCTCTGAACTGGCGGACCCAGGAGCTCCTGAGGGCAAAAAAGAAAGTCATCTTCACGCACAACCTCGTTCTTCCTCCTAGTCAGGGGCTGCGCATTACGTATGGGTCACGTTCCGGGAGCCAACGCTCAGTCTCCCTCACGCGCCACCGAAGGACCTGGCGCACGTGCATGCAATACATTCTGTCTTCGTTCAGCTGGCAACATTTGCTTCCAGTCAGCGCCACGAATATACGTCAGACACTTCCAATTTCTAGAGAAACCGAAGCCTGAAAGCCGGAAAGCCAGGCTTGCTCTGTCATCTTCGGCCACCTCCCCACCCCACGAGACCAACAGCAACACAGAACGACGTCACATAGCAGCGCTGTACCGGCCATCGCCAGGCCCACGGGCCATTCTCTAAGGCCCAGAGCCGAGCCACACGAAACTGGCTCAGAGGGCCGTGAGCACGCCGAGGCCTTGCACGAGACGCAGTACCTGCAGGATGTTCTTAGGGACGGGCTGGCTTGCGGTCTCAGCAGGGGACATCAGATGGCTTTCAAGGGTTCGCTAAAAAAGTCAGAGGAAAACTGGTTTTAACCTTCTTACACACTTAACTCACAGGTCCACTGGGGACCACAGGAAAGCATCAAGAGCTCCCCAGGGAGTTGGCACCTAGGCAGAGCGATATCCAAGGCACAGAAAACTAACTTAGACCCACTCGTCCCACCTGCGCATCACACGGCTCCCCCAGCTCGGGAAATGGAAAGAATCTTCCCACGGACATGCAAAGTCCACTCAGACACTCTCGCACGGGGTTTTCTCCCTGTGGGAGCCCTAGCGCATTGCACTGTTTCTAACGCTGTGACCAAAAGACGGGAGAAAGAAAATGGTGAAATACAGGAACACTTTGTAAGAAGTCACAAGTAGGAAAATTGTGATGACTTATAGATTTTAATTTTCACGGTAACCTTTGCTACTCATTATCTTTGAAACAAGATCTATAGACCACAAATCACAGTCAAAAACCTAGTAAACAACATGAAAGTTTGGCCAGAACTATTGTATTTCAGAATTTCACATTTCAGGACATTTTAACTTTATTAATACTTTTTAAACAAGCTGTTCCCAGATGTCTCACATCCGGGGCGAAGCTCAGATCCTCCGCTCATTGTTCTTTTAATGAAGGAGCAGTCACCTCACTGACATCACCTCCTCAGGACATCCTGCGCCCGCTGGGCTTTGCCCGAGGTGCTGTCTCTGGTACAGCCTCCTCTGCTAGGTGAAGCTGCAGAAGTCCACAGCAGTGTCCTCGGGTGTGACAAGAGCCCAAAGACAGCCCAGGCTTTAACTGTTGGTTCCAGCACTGGGACTGACTGATTTCTTTCTTTTCTTTTCTTTTCTTTTTTTCAAGTAGTCTGTATGCCTGTGTGGAGCCCAACCTGGGGCTTGAACTCAAGACTTGGAAATCAAGAGTCAGATGCTCAACCAACCCAGCCATCCAGGCGTCCCTCACTGCAGATGCTTTTAATAAGAGATCTCATCAAGAGTCATAAATGCCATCTAACAAAAATGGGCAACTTTACACTACGCCGCTTACTATATTTGGAGGACAGAGCCTTTGCAATTCAGTTTGAAACAGAGTTTAGTTTGAATCCACATGTCCTATTTTGGTGACGAAACAAAAGGACCTAAAGGGTGGCGGCAGAGCTAACACGGACGGCCACAGCACCTGAAGACTTGATTCTGGGACAGATCACGGCTCAGCGACAACATGCAAATTAAGCAATATGTTGGGATAATACCTGGGGCGCTTGTCACATGACTTTCCTTGTTACTTTCTTTCCTAGGTCAGGTTTGTGTTACTTTTTGTGTAGCAACTTGAATCATATCACCCATCCCTTCACACAGGTGTCTGAGGCTCGCTCCCTCGGCCAGACGTACTGCAGGGCACGGACGCCTCCACCTCAAACCAGTTACGCTCACACAGCGCAGGGTCAACTGTGTCGGCATCAGACCCTAACATCGTATCCGAAACAAAGTGTTCAAAACGTCCGGTAGATACTGAATCCCCCTGCTCCCACCTCTTTACTCATTCACACTAAAAGAAGCTGCTTACAAGACTGGACCCAAGCTACTTAAAAGCACCCAATCACCAAGACCCAGATGACCACAAGAAAAGGACAGTTTGCCATCTTTTATTCTAGTCCTCATTTGAAAAGACGTGTATCAATAATTCACTGCATGGAAGTAACTCTTAATTCATTAGGACAGCGGTGTAAGAGAAACACTCCCCTATAACTGGCATGGTGTGGTCAGGTTCAAAGAAGGCAGTCTACCTGAGATGCCTCCTCCCAAGGGTAGAGAGTCAGGCCTGGCAGCAGGGCCAGGAACAACAGCACCTCTGTGGGGATCTACCGCCAACTGCTGGTCAGATAGAAAAACACCAGTTTCGTCCCCCTGGTACGCGGCACAATTAATCATGACCAACTACTGATATTATGATCAACTTGTAGTTCCCAGAGAAGATGCCGGGAGAAAACAAGAGACAAAATTCAATTTAACAAATTTGCTGCAACTTAGCAACAAGAAGAAACCTATGTTTATGGTTTATGTTTTTATTATTCAGGTTTGCCTGACATCCTCTGTCACCTTTATCATCAAGGGACAGCAATGCTGACACCCAGGCCATGGCAGGGAGCCGCCACTAATGTGTGTTTACCGACTTGCCGTCACCACATGCACGACCCAAATTTGGGCCCCAAACTGTTTTTACAAATCACAGCCTTTTCTAGTTAGTAAACTGACAGAATGCAACGGTCTTCTATTAGAGATTTTACAAATGATACGTACAGCTGCCAACTGCCTAATCGAGAAAGCAGGTAATTCCAGGTACAAAGGGGAAGATTTAAACAGGTGAAAAGAAAGACTTTACTATAAAAACATGGTGAGTTATTCTGGCTTAAGTAGGTGATTAAACAGAAAACTTTCTCTGGAGTGCATCCAAAAAGATATTTTTACACCCCCCCCTTTCTTTAGCAGTCACTTAAAGTTATATCCAAATTTTTTGATCGTTACACTCTCACCCAAAAAACATACGGATTAACCACAAGTCTGCTTTTTCTAGTAACAAACAGCACAGTGATAATTAAGGAACACATAAAGCATCAAGGACAAAAGGACTAATAAAGAATTTCCAACTTACTCAGAATACCATTTTTTAAGTCCATTTATTGGAAATGGAATAGAGAGGAAAAAGGAGAAAAGGCTGGGGCTTGTGCCAAATACTTACGTTGACTTTGGGCTGAGAAGGCAAAGTCCCACTTGCCTTCATGGTGCTCACGAGTTTGTTGAATGCGGTCATGTCTCCATCTTTCTTGAGCGGTCGACTGCTGCTTGCAGCACTCAAAGTCTCCTCTAAGTGCTCTGCCATGAAGGGAGTCGAATTCTTCACTTGCTGGTCTACCTTCAGGCCCTTGAGCCCTGCTTCTACCTCTTCCACGGACAGCACGACTCCTGAATGCGCTGCAGGATTCGGAGAACCCAGATCAAGCCAAGCCAGAAGTATGTGCTAGGGGTGCTCTATGGCTACCATGAAGGTCAGTGTGAAAATAATTCACTTCTGAGGCTGGCACAAAAGGCTGGTGCAGAAAACAGTCAAACTGAAGACTCTTAAAATCATGGTTGCTCAAGGGAAATAAGGCCGTAATTATGTACTTAGGTAGAGAGGGCATGAAACTAAGGTCTGTGTTGAGGGTGCAAAACCTAAGCAAAACGTGGCAGATCGGGGCGGAGGTGAGAGAAGCTGCCGGGCTCTGCCCAGGAGGCCTACAGCATCACTGCAGCGTAGCGACCAGGCTCCAGGTGAGGAGGGGGACTTGGAGGAAAAGCCCAGGACACGCTAACTACTAGATTCTCAGGGGCGCTACTATTGATTGATTAAAATTCTGAAATAAATAAAACCCATTCTCTATTTGACTTCGGATGAGACAGCAGTATGTTAGAACCAACTGTCCTAGGACTGAGAGCCACACTTTTTCAAATGCCTAAAGCAGACTGTAATAAACACTTACAGCTTTCCTTAAGCTTTTCTTTATTCGCAGAAAGGCTGGAAAGAAGAGGCTTTAGATCCACTTTGGCTTTCTGTAGCATTTCTAAGATGTCCACTTTATTTTCAGCATGGTCTTCCAGTGGGATAGGAGCAAAATAATTCCCCGAGTTCTGCCCAGGAGAGAGGATGGCTTGTTCCAGACCTAATATTGCAAGTAAATATTGTCATTAATATGCTGGTCCTGGGACGCCTGGGTGGCTCAGTTGGTTAAGCAACTGCCTTCGGCTCAGGGCATGATCCCGGGGATCCGGGATCGAGTCCCACATCGGGCTCCCTGCTCTGCGGGAGGCCTGCTTCTCCCTCTCTCACTCCCCCTGCTTGTGTTCCCTCTCTGGCTGTGTTTCTCTCTGTCAGATAAATAAAATCTTTAAAAAAAAAAAAAAAAAAAAA
>PITA01025498.1:0-24281 GCA_004023965.1 Spilogale gracilis
CCGTCCCGCGCTGAGCCCGTAGACAGGTAAGAGCCTACACTCCCCTTGGACTTACTTAGTACTCAGGAAGTAACCGTGCTTAATAGTAGATGTTTTATTAGTTCACTTTTTAAATTTGGAGACGGGGGGTCTTAGTGGGTGTTTTGATACATGTGCTTTTAATTTTTTTTCTAAGCGTGGAGCTATTTTAGTAATCTAATGCGATTTGGTAAGCCAGCCCAAAACTCAGCAGCTGAAACCAATAACCATTGGTCTGTGATGATATCTGCAGTGTGGACAGGGCTTGGCTGGGCAGTTCTGCTCATTTCACTTGGTGTCAGTCATATGGTCGCAGGACAACTCCCCTCGCGTGTCTGGTCTTTCAACTGAACGGCTGGAATAGCTTACCATGGCCCACATACCTTCCTCTCTCCATGTGGCCTCTCAAGGAGCACAGCCATAGCTCTTCCCACGGCATCAGACGTCAGTCACATCTCTGGGAACAACCGAAGAGCGTTTGGAGCACATGCAACCGCTCCACTGGATTCTGGGCTCATGTGCATCCTTACCATGCTTGTTTGCTGGTTTAGGAGTGAGCATGGTACAAATGACCTTGAGCCCGAACTTCACATCAGCCAGTCTTAACCCAGCCTAGACTTTGTGATGTGGTCTAGTTTACTTAAGCCAAGTCACCATGGCCATTCTTTGGGCCGTGATCAACCCAGAATTGATTTCTGAGGAAAACCTTGACTCTGTCTGGACTGCCTCAGAGCTCCTCCCTGTGAGGGGGAAGGGTCCTCGAATGGTCCAGGGATGGCACCCATCCTGTGGATGGCCTAATGGGCACAGAGCCCATCAGTTCCTCCTGCCATACTATCAGACAGCTGTGGGTTTGGGTTGCATTATTTTGCATTATTTTGCAACCCAGATAGAATTTCCTTTACTCAACTGTGCTTTGGTCATTGTGCCTCAAGTCTACATTAAGAGGAGCTATTTTCCATTCAAGCTTTTCTTCATGTGCAGATGTTGTCAAGGACAATCTTCACTACCTCATGAAGAGTCCCTTTCAGATGCTGGAGACCCATATGTCAGGGTTCTGCTAAGTTAACCTGTGCTTCCCTGGAACAATTCATTTCTTAAACAACTTGCACTGTTAACCAGACAATTGATTGCGTCTTCCTCTTTGCATTGGTTGGTCGGAAGGAAAGAGCCAGTTTCAAGTGTTCACCAGTCTATGGTGGTTATGTTGGGCACTAATCTCCCTCCCTTCTTTGTCTGATGTTTTCTCTCCTGTTGTCTCATGCACCAAATTCCTATTCTTCATTTCCAATTATGTATTTTTTTTCTTTGTCATTTTATTGTCATAATTTCTGGTCCCATTTCTAAGATGTAGTCAGTGCTTTGTTGAATGTATTTACTGCCCCTCGAATGTTAATGACCCCAACCTTCTGCCTGTTCTCCTCCGACTTAGCTGCTGAGGACATTTCTAATGACTCTTCAAGTCTCCGTTCAAAGACGGTAGATAACTTTGTCAAGTTTCACAAGGTTTTCAGAAGACTTGTGTCATTCCTTTCCTCTGCTCTCATGTATTTCATCCCTTCCCTCCCAACCCAAAGTTCTGACCCAGATTTTATCGCACAACAAATATTGTCAATGATTGACCGAGTCATCCTTCTGTTTGTTGACTGTAGCTGTTGACAATCATGTGATCTCTCTCTCATGTAGGCGGGGCGTGTGAGTCTTCTGTCTTTAGTAATGCAGCTGTTGGGTCTCTTCTTCTGTCCGCAGTGACCCCACCGAAGCCATGCAAGAGAGATCGCAGACTATGTCCATATCTATGTCGACGCCACAAACGGGACCCTGTGTTAACTCAATAAGCCAGTTATGGTTCTGACATATTTGCTTGGTAGATCCCTGAAGTTGTTATAAAATTACCCCCTCCCCAAAAAAGCGTTTAAAAGTATATCTCATTTATAATAGGAATGAATAGCAACTTTCAGTAAAATCTGTCTACATTTCTGGTGCAACAAATCCCTCTTGTCTCTGTGGATGCTTTTAGGGCAATAATAACTTGATAGCCCTGAGTTTCCAGAGAGCTCAGGGCTTGGTTCTGATCTCCTCACACATATAAATGCTGAAATGGTAGAATGTGTGATACTTTTAAACCGCTTATTTCCACATGGTATTGAAATATATGATCCTCAGATTACAAAGTGTGAGCTGAGATTGTTTACATACCTTCCACATTTAGCATTTCCTTGTATTCTCATAAAGAATCGTTTTTCAAATGCTGGAAGAGAAGAGATCCAGGAAATTGGGAATATTTACAAAATTTGGAGGTACATATGATTCTCATTATTTTAACTATGGAAGTTTTGTTCAGAAAAATCTGTGGAAAAACAGTGCTTGGTATTTGAAATCTTTAGCATTCACAAATTTACGCATTTTTGCTTTTAAGAACTGTCCTGTTTTGCAATACTTCTTAGTGCCACAGGGATGCTGAGGAATGTGTATTCTGTGATCAGTCTCTAGAAAAAAGGGGGGAATCTCCACATAAATGGCTTAATATTTAAATAATAGTATTTTTGGAGTTTTTAGTTCGTGTCAAAATGCTGAAAATTTTGTGTATCAAGGGCCTCTAAGAGAGTATATACAATGACCACATTAAAAGCCACCATTTTATCATGAGTGATGTGAGGAACTTACAGAAGGTTCTATTATCTGGCATAACAGGCGTAGAGAGCGCATCTGGGGACCCACATTTCCCCACGTTTGATGGCTGACTGTGAGCTGTAGTAAAGGGCCCCCCAGACCCCCTCCTTCTTTGATGATCTGTAGCGTGCCTCCCTGAGCTCGTTTTTAGTTTTTATTTCTTTTAAAACTATTTTATTTATTTATTTGAGAGAGAGAGAGCATGAGCAGGGGGAGGGGCAGAGGGAGAGGAGAAGCAGACTCCCCACTGAGCAGGGAGCCCGCTGCAGGGCTGGACCCCAGAACCCCGGATCGTGACCTGAGCCGAAGGCAGACACTTACCTGACTGAGCCCCCCGGGCGCCCCCCGAGTTCTTTTGCTTCAGCAGGTTGGGGAGACATTCCTTCGGCTTCAGGGCTGGTCCAGTGGGTGTGCCCAGTCTGATGGGCATGGCCCGGCAGCATCGCATCACCCGTCCCTGCTTGTCATTGGTCCTCACCGAGCAGTCCGCCCGAAGGAGGGGAAACTGTGTCAGCGTGTGTTAAAATTCGTTTGAGTTTAAAATGTTGCCTAACAGCAGATATTTCTCAATTTCTAGGTAAAGACATAGAAAAAGAAGAAGATTCAAAAGAATTCTGGTTGGGAGATTCTTGGTAAATTCCTACCCAGAGACTTATTTATGAATGCTACAATTGTTTCCCTTTCTTTGGAGAAGAATAAAATAGAATTGAAAAAGTATATCCATGCAGACAGTGAGGCCAGGATCTGGGTGTCCGTCCCGAGACAGTAACTCGTCCCGATGCGAGTGACACGGGAAGAGAACGCGGGATGCTGGCCAGATGTCGCAGAGAAGTCTGTCTCTGTCCAAAGCGGGGCTCACCTGCTGCGTGTGCCGCATCCCGGGCCCCCCGCACCCCGAGCTCACCTCGGGGCACGCTTCTCCCTCGAGAGACGCCGCGGCCCTGGCCCTCTGACACGGTGACCCAGGGGTCCCTGGGGGGCTGGCAGTAGCCATGGAAAAATGCCTCTCCGCGTCTCTGGGACCCGTCAGGTGGCCGGGCTCCTCAGCACTTGAGTAGGGGTGGCAAACGAGCGGGAAAGACGTGACTATTGAAGGAGCACCCCTTCACTGCTCTCCATCGGGGCCAAGGGGGAGGTCAGGGGCCCCACGTTGGCCGAGGGGCAGAGTTGCTCGGGCAGAGCCGGGGCTGTGAGGCCTGAAGCTGAAGGAAGGTCGGCGAGATCAGATCTGATTCCCGTTGGATCCGAGCGGCCAATCAGAGAAATGGCACATGGGCGGCAGAGAGCGCAGGTAAGCTGACCATGTTTCATGCCATGTAAGGTATCGAATAAACAAACAAAAAGTACCCCCCTCCCCCAGGCATGGGCAAACAGAAACTTGCTATTTCACCCAATGCTGGGCCAACACGGACGGTGGTACATTCACTGTCGGGACAGCACGAGCTGTTTGCATCCTTTCCCACCACGACACTGGTTGCCCTCGTCTTTGCTTGGCCCCCGCATTCCTTACAATGTATCAATAGCGGGTGTGTGCTCAAGTGTCGCTCTCCCTCTGTTCCCCTAAGCTGTCAGCACTGTGTTTTGATCACCATCAACTCTCGAGGTGACGACAAGAATTGATTCTCAGAAAATACACCTTTTCTTCAGTGGTGACATGCTCATTCACATTGTTTATGTTTACATGTCAATTATTTTGATCTCAGTGTTTAAGCATAAACAAACATGAATTAAAAGCCTTACATAAATTCCCCGATTGGATTTTGCTTTTATTATTATTTTTTTTATATTCCTGTCAATTGTAAGGCATTCCTCGTCTTTCAACAGGACTTTGTTCTTTTTTTTTTAAGATTTTTTTTTTAATTATTTATTTGACAAAGAGAGACACAGCAAGAAAGGGAACACAAGCAGGGGAGATGGGAGAGGGAGGAAGCAGGCTTCCCGCCGAGCAGGGAGCCCGATGTGGGGCTCGATCCCAGGACGGCAGGATCATGACCCGAGCTGCAGGCAGATGTTTAAAGACTGAGTCACCCAGGTGCCCCAGGGCTTTGTCATTTTAACAACACTTATACCAGGTAAACTCTCCTTCAGGTCTAGCATCTTGTTAAAACCTATCTTCTAGAAACTTGTATAGGCCATACAGTCTTTAAGCCAATCAATATTGTGAAGACAAGGGAAGTCCAAGGAGATGTTGAGTAAAAGAGAGTAAACAGAGACGACGACATGGTGTGGCATGGGGACCCCGGATCGCAGCCCAGGCCACAGTGCGATTTGCTCGTTTGTTTCTCTATACAGAACCGTTTGTGGAACACTTGGCAAAATTATATAAAGGTCTATAATTCAATGTTCGTGCCATGATGCCCATTATTACTTTTCACCAGGGACTCGGCTGGCCCAGGTAATCTGGGGCCCAGGTCAATCACGGGGAAAGCTAGGTCACCAGGGACTCGGCTGGCCCAGGTAATCCTGGGGCCCAGGTCAATCACAGGGAAAGCTAGGTCACCAGTGCAATTCCCAGGGTCCCACGTGAAAGTTCCGTCACACGTGGTTCCCAGTGGAGCATGCTAGGCGTGGGTCCCATAAAGGGGGACATTTTAATTATGAAGTAGCTCTACTTTATATTCTATAATTGCAGACTTGACGCTGACATTTTTCAGGGGTGTATGACCATGAATTTATAAATACTATGGTTATCTATCACATGCAGCCTAGACAGACCCAACATGGCCTGCTAGGGGCACCTATAGGTAAGGGTCTCTGTTACCTTTCTGCTCATAAACCTCATGAAGAAGTCGGATGAGGAGCAAGATTTAACTGGCTCGTTTCTTTCCTTTTTCCTTGTCTCATCCGGGTTGTCCAGGGAGACAATGCATTACAGAGCCCAGCTAGCCCTTTCCCTCCCTAGACCCACAATATCTCCTAGTCTGTCTACACTATCTTGGTTTTATGTCTGTTTTCTTAGCATCTGGTTAGCATCATTTTTAAATCTTAAAAGTGCTCCACTTGGAAAAATAAATACTTGGCCATCATATTTACAACCAATCATAGAAGTTTTTTAAAAAGGCTCCGGGCTAGGGGGCACCCGGGGGGCCTTGGTAGTTCATGTGTGTGACTTCAGCTCAGGTCATGATCCTGGGGTCTGAGATAGATATACATGGGTGGTTTTCAGGGTAAACGCTTTCTCTCACCGGTATGCACTAGGTAACAGGTAGACATATGGATATACAATAGGCATACACAACTGGTACATCTACCTGTTACCTAGTGTGTACCGGCGAGAGAAAGCGTTTCCCCTGAAAACCACCCAGGTCAACGTTGCTTTCCGGTTATAACAGATCTCCAGTTTGATCTGCGCCTCAGTGTGCTGATGATAGTGGAAGGAGCTAGAACGGGGGAGGCAGGGACTGTTGGCGACCACTCTGGGAACTTGATCAGAGCTTCAAAAGTAGCAGCTCTCGTCAAAGCAAAGGAGAGGATGAATTCCATGCAGGTTTAGGAAAGAACAGTCTTCCTGAATAAAGGCTGATTCATGTTAGAACATTAGTTTGTTCTTATCTACATGAAACTATTTGGTTATAGGCTCTATGACGTCACATGCTGCCTTTTATCATGAGAAGTCTGTAGGAGGCTGTTGGCTCTACTGGACGGGGAGCCCTTTAGGGGAGGGGCGGGGGCACCATTTTTATCACCCGGAAGGTCTTCCAAATAGAGGCAACTAATCCAGGTCTGCACAACAAGCGACTTGACTCATCATCAGGTTCTCCACTCTCAACTCTCTTCTCAGCTCTGGTATCTAAAAGTTTCTCTCTGTCCAATTCTTATCTCTTGCGGATGGAGCACAGATAGTGAGGTCCTGATAAGAGTTATAATTAGGCCAACGTGAGGTCTGCCTACACAGAAACAGATTCTTGGAAGGAATGTTGATTTAATAAGCAAGGGAGCTCTGGTAGCATGATTTAGTTAGGCTGACGAGCATAGTAGTATCATCTTCCTTCCCAGAGGCATGTGAGTATTTGTAGGTTTAAAAAATTGTTCTAACACAGTATTTCTCATGTTTTTAGCCTATCAGGTTACAGAGTGAGGCCGTGGGGACAGCAGGTCTGCGCGACCACACCATCTGGACCGCTGACATGGCGCTCTTCTGTCCACTCATCCCGTGGGCCCGACATGCACCTCAGGAGGCGGCAGGAACCCCAGCTTCCTGGCAGAACCCTTGTTTCCCACCACTAGAGAGAGCCACGTTGGGCCTCCATGGAGTAGTCACCACTGTGCCTTGCTTTATCTCTGCTCATCCTTCTTCTGCTTCCTCCCAGCTCTCTCCATCTGTCCGCTGGCTCCTGGTTTCTACCGACGTCTCCCTGTGCTCTGGCTCTGCTTCTGCCCAGTGTCTTTCTCTGGCCCGGGTTTATGTTCCCCAAGAGAAGACCTCAGTGGAGGCCCCGTTAGGTCTTTTGGCCCCAGACCCCCTGGTAGGGACCTGCCTTTGGTTTAGACGCCAACCCTTGATGTGCTGAGTTGTGGCAGGAAGATGGGTGGTGTGGCATGAAGCATGGTTTGGCAAAAAAACTTTCAGATTTTTTAAGAATACTGCCAATCCCTTGTGATTAGAGGTGGGCCCCTTCTCTGCAACCTGGTTGAGAGCAGGTTGTTGGAACTAAAGAAGGCTAGGATGCGATCCTGCCTCACGTGGACTTATTAAAGGCCAACCAAGGCCAACACACAGCCTGGTGTTGTGGTCTCAGTGAACCCCTTCTCGGTATAAGGGTGAGCCCAAACACCCCCCTTGTTAGGGTCGGTCTTCTCGGATGGGGGCACACAGATCCTGTCTTCAGTCCTTGGCAGGTGGTGAGCTTCAGCCCTAGAACCCTTCTCCATACCTATGAGATAGAATCAGATTTAATACCTCTCTGCAAGGGCTGCAGAACTGGTAAAACTTTCTCATTCGATCACATTTTTTGAAAACCATTTATTTCGCCAAAAAAATCTGCTAATTAAAGAAATTTCTGTGCAGATTTATATAACAGTCCCTCAAAATATTCCTAACCTAGCCGTGCCGTGTAGATTCCTGATTAGCTAACTACTACCGAAGTATCCTCAGGCTTTAGGTTAACATGAACTTCTAGGCACATACCTTTAGCACTCTTGATTCTGAAGTAGTTAAAGGTTTGCTGTGGGTCGAGACCTGTATGTCAGCTGCAATATCTTTAGCTGTTTTAAACATCCTTAAGGAACCAGAGGGATGGTAGGCACTTTGAAGACTTCCATCGCACACGATCCCGTCCAAGACAGAAATGAAATCATCAAGATGCGGTTGCTTGCTTCACTCCAAGTGGAGGGATAGATGCATTAATAACAGAGGAAAGAAAAGTGATTCATAAATCTACCCTCTTCTGCGTCCATGGTTTTTCCTCTGTGCATGTTGAAAATGAGAAGCTGGTTTACATGAGGTTTTTTTTTTCCCTCTAATTTTTTAAAGTTCCTCAAACATTAGGCAGTTTTCCATCCATTTCATATAAAAGTATTTTCCACATCTTTGGAAATAGTTGGTTTAGGCCAAGAGCCTCAAACTAATTTGCATCAAGAATTTTAAGATTTCTTTTCCTGTCATAATTTTGTCTCCTTTTACTTCTTCTTTCTTTTTTTTTTTTACCCGAAGATAATTCTGGGTAGAGACTCTTGTCTGTCGACTTGGCGGAGTGCGGACTCCGGGCCGCCGGTCACGCACGAGCGTGGGCGGGCGGCCACCCCTCTGGACTAGCAGCCCCTTGGTTTTCTGGCTTTCTGCTTTCACTTCCTTTCCTCTGGGGGCCTGATGAGCACCTCCAGCTCGCATCAACCGGAAGCAAAGTCTCCAGGAACCTCTAACACAGACATCAGGCAAACATATTTAGAGAAACGATCCCAGAGCCCAAGGTTTTGCCTCAAAGATGGTCTCGGTCTGCTTGGGCTGCCATGACCAACAGCACCGACTCAGGGCTGATAAACGACAGACATTTATTCGTTTGAGATGTGGGCTCTGGGAGAGTCAAGTTCTACTGAAAGTGCCTCTGCCAGGTTGCAGACTGCCGACTTCTGTGTTCTCACATGGCTGGAAAAGGGGAGGAAGTTCTCTGGGGTCTCTTTTACGAGACAGAACTCCTCTCATGAGATCACCTGCAGAGGACCCCACCTCCTAATTCCATCATCTTGGAATTAGGACTCCAATATATGAGTTTGGAGAGGACACAAACATCCCATAACAAAGATGAAGCAATTCTGATATGGGGAGAGAAGACGGAAGGCTGAAAAGTTATTCATAGAGAGACAAATATTTGAGAGGATGGATGTTCTTAATTTAGGGAGTGTTCTGTTCCCAATGCCCAGAGAGTGGCCCAGCTGTCCCTGAGTGTGCACTGCCCTCCAATAGAGGGGGACACGTGTAAGCAAGACCGTGAACAGATCCCGGGCTCTCCTAAAGCACATGAGGCTACAGAAGCCTGCAGGACAGTTCCGTCCCCTGGCCAGGGTGGAGCCTGCTGGGGTTTTTCCTTTGGATCGTGGCAACAGTAGATTCACTTTTGTTGTTTCAGTCGGTCATTTCTAAGGCTGAAGGTTAGGATGCTAAAGCAATCTGGGGTTCAAGTGGGGGTGAAAAGACAACGACTTATAGTGAGACAAGGCAGGTAGAACTCACTAGGGAGCTGGCCAGGAAGGAGGCAGTGACGCAGGGTTCCCTTGATTAGTTCCTTCCAGCCCCACAGTCAGCGGGACTCCCACAGGGGGTGTGAGGAGAAGGAGGGTGCGCTGGGGGAAGAAGAACAGCTCTCTGCAAACAGATAATACAGGAGAAATATGACTCCCTTAGTCAGAGCCTTTGAGATCGTCTTCACCGTACTTTTAACTGACCCCTCGTACATAGATATAATTACAACACTTAAAGAACATCTTTTTCCTCACCAAGATTCTAAGGCCCAGATGGTTGTATTGATTAGTTCTATTCAACTTGCAGAAAACAATTCATTTTACTTTATAATAAGTTATTCTCCCCTTTCATATAAAAAATTGTGCTTTTCATTCTATAGCTAGATAAGGACAGTTCAGGAGAAGATAATTGCAGTCATCATTTATTTTGAACAGAGCTGTAAATATTTTAAGTACGATGTAGTTCAGAAAATCCCACAGTACGTTTTTAAAAAGGATGTGATAAATAAGACTTAGTCATGAAAGCGGGGTGCTTTGCCCCTGGAAGCCCATCACTAGACTTAACCACACTAACACTCAGTGATGCGCGAACACCTGACTCGATGCAGGAAACTTTCTCAGTAAATTCAACACATAGAGTGAAAATCACTAACCAAGTAGAAACAGAAAGGGATTTCTTCACGCCGCCACAGTTATCTCTTGGGGCAGTTAGAGCACACTCTGCCCGTACCCAGGACATTCTGAGGTCGCCTCTAAAATGTGACACGGTGAAGGGGCACCGCACCATCAGCATTGTTATTCAACATTTGTACTTAGGCTGCTGAGTGATTCTAGAAAGAAAGAAAAAGGAGTCAAGTTTGGAAGGACATAAAAACTGTTGCTCCTTACACATGCCGTAATCATCCACCCCACCCCACCCCCACATCCAGCTGTTAGAACTAGTAAGAGAACGCAGCAACATTTTCAGAGACAAGAACTTAGGAGATGTGAGCATCTCTCGGCAATGACAATACTAACTGGAAAATATAACCCAGACACTATTCGATATAGTTGTAAGAAACTCTAGAGTATAGAGGAGTTAATCATCAATGTGCGGAAATGCCATGTGGGAAACTATGATGTCGCTCACAGTGATACCTAGTGGATTGGCAAAACTAAAGATACAATGACTAGCATCAACTTTTGTGGACTGGGAATACAGGAAACCTGTATGTAGACAGGTGCAGCCACTCTGAAGACCAACCTGGCAATATTAGTCAAATTAACATATGTCTGTTTACTCTTACATGGGCTCAGCATGGGACACATATGTTTACTGGGTGTATTTTTGTGGGAGGTATTTGGAGACTGTGACAAATAAATGTGCTAGACATAGCCCAGGTGTAGAAGGCAGTAGTTAGAAGCAAATGGATAGATCTTAAAAACATTGTGCTCAAGGAATAAGAAAAGAAACAAAATAGGAGCTACAATCCAATGTGTCTCATGTAAATTAAAATATGTGCACATGTGCATTCATACACACACACACACCACCTCAAATGATTCTTATTTTGTGAGAAGACATTATATGCAAAAGAATACTATGGGATGTGGTGAAAACATTTACAACTGATATAAATTCCAGACACAAATTCTGACACAAATTCCAGAAATGAGATGCATATTTCCCTTCTCCCCGTTCAACTGCTTTTCAGGTGGCAGAATGTGATGCAGAGTATTCTTTTTTTGAAAAATACCTAATAAATTCCATTGCCTTGTTGATTTGCCAGAAGTCATTGATACATTCTTTCTTTTCAGCGTGGGCCTTGCTGGCTGGACGGTTTTCGTGTCCGGGCCGGGACATGACGTGGGGACTGCTTCAGACTCTTCCAAGGACTTAGGGGAAGCGGTACGGGGAATGGAGAGGAAAGGGAAAAATAAACAAACTCATAAGTATATAAATAAAAGGAACAGAAGGGCTTTGCATGATTAGTGATGATATTGTGCCAAGAATTTAGGAGTGTTGATCAACTCAACTTTTTATATTTGATGTCCCGAACAGAAACTTTAAGAAAATGCTATCATGATTCATGGATATTTCATTAAAAGAAATGCCAACCTTCTCCACACACAGACTTTGTAGGAATATTCACAGCAGCTTTGCCTAAAATACCAAAACCTAGGGGAAAAAGCCCCAAGTGTTAATCAACACGTGAATGGATATAAAATACTGGCTTCTATACCAATGAAAGCTACAATAATAAAAAACTACTGACATACGCAATGTTGAAGAACCTCAAAGGAAAACTCACCCTTCCCGAAAGCCAGACATGAGACTGCACGTGACTGATTCTATTCGGACGATATTCTAGAAGGGAATCTAGTCTGTGATAGTCTGAAGCTCGCCCACGGGTTGCCTGCTTGCAGGTGACGAGGCCAGGGAGCACTGTGGCATCAGGGAGAAGGCAGTGCCCCAGCTGTAGACACTGAGCGCCCCCAGTACCAGGCTGGAAATCCTCCTTCCGTCTCCATCTGTTATAGTCCAGACATTCCGGGGACACTGGGAAATGTGGCAGCCCAAAGAAAAATGCAGACGGTCCATAGCCTGTGTCAACATCCGATTTGAGGATTTTTAAACAATTTAATAGTTTATTTTATTTTATTTTTATTTACTCTCATTTTTAAGGATATTTTTAAATGTTATATTTAATAATGGAATTGCAAGGCTGGAATCCCTCCTTCGTGCGTCAGGCGTTCCCAGGACTCGTGTGTCTCAGAAGCTGGGGCGCCAACCAGCAGCGTTTCCCAGGAAACTAATAACCGGGGGTATTTGTATCAGGTTGCATCGACACTGGAGAGAACAATCTATTGCTTTTAACTGCATCAACCTCTTTAAATATTTGAGGTCAGTGATTACGTCTCCAGTTTTCTTGTTGAAGTTGAACGTCACCAGTGACCGTGGCCTTCCCAATCAACAGCGATTCGGTCACTCTCCACCGCCCCCCCCCCCCCCCCCCCCCCCCCCCCGTTCCCGTCGCTCACTCCCGCGTTCACACAAGCTTGCCCAAGTGCCTCTGAGCGTGCCTGCACACCCTTCCGCAGCGCTGGGTGCAATAGTCACGTCAGGATTAACATCTCCCTTTCTTCTAGAACCTCTTTTAAAGGTCTTACTTATTTGAGAGAGAAAGAGAAGAGGGGAGGAGCAGAGGGAGACACAGACTCCCCTCAAGCAGACTCCCCACTGAGCACAGAGCCCGACACAGCTCAACCCTGTGATCCTGAGATCATGACCTCCACCGAAACCGAGAGTTGGACACTTAACTGATGGAACCATCCTAGCACCCCTTGCTTTTTTTCTTTAAAGATTGTGTTGTTTATAGAACCTCTTTTAATGTAGCCCAAGAGCACATTCACTTTTTATTTTATTTTATTTATCTTGAGAGAAAGGGCGTGAGCTAGGGGAGAGGACTGAAGGAAAGGGAGAGGCAGGGTCACCACTGAGCAGGAAACCCGATGGACATGGGGCCGGATCCCAGGGCCCCCAGGACCACCACCTGAGCTGAAGCAGACACTTAACTGACTGAGCCACCCAGGTGCCCCCTCACTCGGGGTTTTGGTCAGTGAATTATTTCACACACCCCTTGAAAGTTTAGAGTTTCTGAATCCTAAACTTCTGAAATAACCTCCTATTCAGTGATGCTTTTCTGGTGCAGGATTCAAATGTAAGACTTGATGTGATACTAAGTCTCACTGTTTGGAATTTAGATTAGTATTTCAGACTGCTGAAGTCTATACTTTTTGTTTGTGGGTTTTAATCTAAGCTACACATTTACTATCTATGAGAATTCTCCGTCTTGAATGAATGTGACAAGCAGACCATTTGCTTTCTAGATTGGTTTCCAAGATGGTGCTGAAGGTCTGTGCACTCCCCTGGAGACCCCCTTCCCCATGGCAATGTCCCATTCACCGTACACTGAACTTGTGTGGAGCCCGTTTTCACAGTCAGACCGCCTACAGAGAAATGCCATTAATACTGAGAATAGTGCATTAAAAATAACAGCTGTACTAAGAGGTGAATTTCATGACCGTTAGTGTAATTTTTATTCTACCTTAATGGACTTTGCTTTCCATAGAAGTGTGTGTCTGAAATTGTAATGGCAATTAATGGGAAAATGTGACTCTGCTAAGCTTTCACGGTCCCCCGCTTTTCCTGACAAAGCCGCGTGAAGATGCACAAACAAGATTCGGGTGGGGAGGGGCTGCTGGAAACCATCGAAGTCCTGTTTCTGGGGCCCACGTGTGAGCAGGAGGAGCCGTAAACAGGAGGCGCGTTGGTCCTGTTTCGAGATGAGGGGAAGGGAGGCTGCTTTGCTGCTCCCAGCCCTTTAGAACCTAACCAGGGTTGTTCACGTCCATGCTCTGGAGGGAGTGCGTGTGAGTGGATCACGGTGCGCACTTTATTTAAAGGAGTGGAGCAGGAGGAAGAGAGACTGATTAAAGCCAGAGCCTTTAAAGGAATGAAGACTTGGTGTGAGCACCCTCAGAAGCGGAGGGTGTGGAGGCAGTGCGTGCAGGGGGGAGCCCATAGTTACACCAGGAAGAAAAGAAGACAGGAAAGTCCAGCGGAGATATGAACTTTACTACCCATCCAAGAATTGGTCAGTAAATACCTATAAGATTCCTAGAACAGGGTGAGGATAGGGGAAAACCAGGGCAGCTGAGGGAGGGGTGGTGCGGCTGGGACTTGTCACCCAGAGCAGGGGCAGGAGAATTCCCAGGAGTGCTGGGGACACAAGGGCCTGAGCCTAGCTGACCAGCAGTGCTGCTTTCCACCTGCCGGCCTCACCTCTTCTTTTCCCTGTTTACGTATTTGTAGCCTTAGACTCTCATATCCTATAATGAAATTAGATGGTCCACACAGTAGGAGGAATTTCAGATTCAAGTAAATGCTACTATAAGAGAGCACTGTCTATTTACATCATGAATTGTGCTAGTCTTGTTTTTTCCACAATCATGAGTTTTGTTGTGTGATTTTTCTGTTTAGTTTATTTGCACCCCATAGTGACAGAGATGTACTGTTTAATCAGCCTAACCAAGGCCACTATTGGTCTTCACACACACTGAGGAACAAAAGTTAAATTCCTGGACCTTAGCGAGCAGGTAAAGAGAAGCAAGAGGTCACTTGTCATATCTCTGTCCACTGTCCTGCCCTGTTGGACAGCTCCTCTCTGCAAGAATTCTCACCCAGCTTTCCGAGAGAAAATATAAAACCCTAAAGGAATGGGTTCAGACATTAAAAAAACTTAACACGGTCTTGAGAAAGAAATAGATAATTAAAAGTGTCATCAGTTGTAACAATTCACACTTAATTCCTCTATTTTTTTATTGACATAGTCATAGGATGAAAATAACATGACCAAAGAGTCTTAGAAAGCCACCCATTTCCTTGTTGAAAAAAGAGTAGAAGATGAATTTGAATACTGCGAAGCAAAAGTTAGCTGATAACACGAAATGGAAAAGAGAGAAGCATGTGGGAGGCAGGCTCCGCGCAAGCTCCTGGCAGATGGGGCTTTGCCAACTGACGTCAGCCTGCCGTGAGCCTCCCCCAGATCTCACAGACCAGCTGGGCCGCCCAACTGTGCAGGCTGTGGATTGGTGTTAAAATATTTGGCTATGGTCATGGAGAGTGAATAGACTTCTAGAATCACAGACTGTTTTCATTGCTAGCAGAAGCCTTGGAGATAAAATCCCTATGAGAAAGGATATTCTCCTGGATTCATTTTTGTCAGTTACATAAATCAGACAGTCATGATTTCAAATCAGATTTGAACTTAGTAATAAGATTGATAGATGAAAACCTTTTGAAAACCAAACTATGTTGTACGTTCCTATTTTGGGGCTTAAGAACGTGACATTCCAGTATGTGCCTGAGAATCAGGTTTTTTAAAATGGAGAAAGTTCTGGAGAAAAGGCAGGTCAAGTGTCAGTCCGTCGGGGGCTCTCCATCACCACTGACGGCTTCTACAAATAATGACTGAGCCCGTACTGTGGGCCAAGCTGGGTCTTACCCACCTGGAATGTGGCCATGAGAGACACAAACAGGACTTCCTCCCCTCCTGTGACTGAAAGCCTAGTAAAGGCGACAGAAAAAGTGAAAAAATAGTACATTGTTTAGTGCGCTACAAGATGGAAATGTTATTTAAAAATGGGGCAGAGAAAGGAGATTTGGAAAGGCGTCGGACAAACAAAAGTGCAGAGGGTGAGCCTGGCTCATGCGCAGTTATCTGGGCAGTGACCTGGGGAAGGGAAAGTGAGTCAAGCTGATGTCCACGAGAAGAACCTTCCAGGCAAAGGCCCTGGGGTTGCAGCCCCTCGTGCTGGCCAAGCAATAGTGAAGAGCAAGGTTGCTGGGCAGCCAGAGGGGCAGTGATACGGGAGATGTGTTCAGAGAGGGTGTGGGGAGCCCTGCAGGAATTTATGGGCTATTGTAACATCTTAACCTTTTGTTCTTGGTAAAATGGTGAGCAATGAGAGGGTTTTTGAGCAAGCAGTAGGACTCATATTATGTGATTTATGTCTTAGAGGACTGCTTTGGTGGAAATCTGGAAGCTTATCCCAGGGCAGCAGCAGCAAAGGGGGAAGAAGTGTTCAGATTCTGACACCCCGCGGCTCGAAGGGGGAGCCAAGCCCACACGGTGGCAGAACAGATGTGGGATGGGAGAGAAAAAGATGAGTCAGGAACAACTTGACGTTTTTGGCCCGAGCTACTGGAGAGAAGGCGTCTCTTTTCCGTCCACGGAGATGGGATTACAGAGAGATTCTGTCACCTGCTGTGCTAATCCCAGTGCCAGGTGCTAACTCCCCAAGCATGAGCCAGGCTGGTATTTTTCCGTCTTCAGGCCATGACCATTTTGGATGCTAGAATTCAGTGATTCTCAATCAGAATACTTTTTAAAACTCCAATAGAATGATGCTGTGGATACCTTGGTGCCCCCCAACACAGCTGGGGTCGCTAGGAGCATCAGCACTGTCAGCTGAGGGAGCAGTCCTCACCGGACAATGGCTGTGAACACAGGGAGCCCCCTTGCCTAAGGAGGAGCTCATGGCCAGTATCTGGCCGATGGGGGTACAAAGCCTGACCTCTTGACGTCAGCCTGGAGAGCACTGGGAGGGTTCCCTAAGTCCCAGGGTCTCCCACAGGATTGGCTGAAGCCTCAGTGAAAAAGAGTTCCATCTCCTCTTCTGGAAACTAGCATTGAGGGCCAAATCCTGCTGAGGTCCAACTGAGGACACGCAGGCTTGCCAACGGGACAGAGGGGCTGTGTGTGGATAAGGACGAGGAACAGGACCTAGAAAATGCCTTCTGGCAGGGTGCTGAGGCACCTGCAAAGCATGGAGAGATCTAGAAACTCGATGTGGCTCTTGGGTCCTCCATTTCCACGGGAGATCACGATGCTGTCCCACGGTAGTAGGAAAGGTCTCTCAGCCAAGTGCGGGTCCCCTCCCGTGGCAGGATACGTGGTAGGCCAAGAATATCTCCATTTTCTACCCTGATGATTGCACGGCCTGTGTGACATTCTCTAGGGAAATATATGCCGTAGATTCTCGGCTTCTCAACCACAAGTTTACATTTGGATGAAAATATTCAATAGAGAAGGACTTTTCCAGAAAATGTCACTTGCCAGGAGGTCCAGTTATCAGCATGTTCAAAAAGAGTCCAGACCAGGTCACCTCCCTGTTTTCTTTTTCCAGAGTATCTCCCCGCTAATCTCCTAGTCTCTCAGGTGCTAAGAAAAGTGGTCACAAGTGAAGAGACGACCCAAGTCCAGAAAACCACAAGCTGACTATGTTCGGTGCGATGTCCAGAAGTTACCCCATTCCTTATCTTAATACAGGATATGCTGGTAACGTCCACTTACAGCCCAGATGGAGCAAGAGAGACTAGATTGACCCTGCTACCTTAAATAGCTGTAAAACAAAATGGAATGTATGAAGCAGTGGTTTACAGACATTGGGCCACAGTGCAGTGGAGGAACGAGATCCCTGAGGATAAGGAAACCCATAAGGTGAGCACTGTTTGCCTGGGCATAATGCCTGGGGACAGCCTCTAGGGTGCAGGGCAAGGGTGTGAAATCAACAGAGCTCGGCAGTATCACAAACGTGTAGGAACCTTATATGGGTCAAGGTGGGTAGAATTTGCAGGTTCAAAATACAAGCGATGATGAACTGCAGAGGACACGGGGAGCAGAGGGTCTCCCCGAGTCATTGAGTGAGTGCTGATATGCACGTATAGGAGAACTGCCGTGGCAAACAAAGAAAAAAAGACAAGGAAAAGAGCAGATGATGCACCTCTTGCAACCCCCGCAGGACTGGCAACCGCTAACGGGAGTGGAAGACCTTATAGAATGTGAGGTATCAGGTAGACCCTCATCAGAGGATTACTTTAGTAGTGGGGCTTTGTCAGCCCTAACAACTGCCCTAGGCTGACCCTAAAGCTTCAAAAAGAGCTACTAAAAGATGCAACTACTTATAACTGCATATGTGACAGAAAAACAGTTTTTAGATGAATACAACAAAACCCAGAAACCAACAATGTCAAATTCATGATGTCCAGGAAATAATATATATTATATTATGTAATATAATACATTTATATGTAATATATAAATATATGTAATATAATATATCCAGGATATAATATTTAATAATAAAGCCAAAAATAGCAGGAAAGCATGACTCATCACCAAGAGACAAATCAACCAAGACAAACAGAACCAGAAATGAAAAGATGACGGTACGAGCAGAAGAGGAGGTGGAGGAGGTGGAAGAGGTGCTACGGTCCGTATCTTCATGGAGGTAGAGGTGCATGCGAGCTTGATGAAGACAGAAGTGGGACGTATAACGAAGACTGAAGCTGAATTTGTAGACATAAAAAATGCATAAAATATCTGAAAGCAACTCTACACAGAATGGGATCAGATTAGATGCTATAGATAAATTTTAAAAAGTGCAACTATCTGAAATGAAACACAGAGAGAAGATAAGGCTGGGAAATAATCAACAGTATTACTGGCCTGTGGAAAACATCCAGTAGTCTTATATGCCTAGAATTGGAGTCCCAGGAGATGGGAGGAGAGGCAGAAAAGCGGTATTTGGAAAATGAATTGAAGGAAAGAAGGAAGGAAGGAAAGAAGGAAGGAAGGAAGGAAGGAAGGAAGGAAGGAAGGAAGGAAGGAAGGAAGGAAGAGAAAGAAGAAAGAAAGAAAGAAAGAAAGAAAGAAAGAAAGAAAGAAAGAAAGAAAGAAAGAGAGAGAAAGGAAGGGAGAGAAGGAGGGAGGGAGGAAAGAAGGAGGAAGGAAGGGAGGGAGGGAGGGAGGAAGAAGAAAATCAAGTCATGTGTTTCATCATTAAATTGCTAAACGCTAGTAATAAAGAGGCAATCTTAACAAGAGCCAGAGAAAAATTACACTTGCTAGGAAGCAATGCAAACACTATATCAACTATATCATCAGAAACTATGCAAGCCAGAAGAAAACAATGGAAGATAAACTTAAAATAATTAGAAAAACGATCCATCTAGAAGTCTTTACAAAGTGTAAGTAGTTTTTCCAAAGGCTGAGTAAAGTCTTCGTTAGAGAGAGAAAATATGAAGGAATTCACCATGAGCAGCAACTCCAGAAATGTTCAAGAAGTTTTTGAGGCAAAGGGAGACTACTTCCAGATAGAAGGGAGATTCACTCAAAGGATAGAGGACCCAAAGGGGTAACTATGTAGGTACATGTAAGACATTTTTTCTCACTTTTGATTTCTTTAAAATACATTCGACAGTTTGAAACAAAAATTACAATAACAGGTTGAAGGATTTATAACTTTTCTAGAAATAAAGTGTACAAAAACAATAGCCCAAAGAACAGAAGGGATTAAGGTAAGTGGGTTCTTGTTAGGTTCTTAAAGGATGCATAAGGTGGGATAATACTATTTAAGGTAGATCATGTTAAATTAAATATGAATATTGTAAACCAATAGAAAAATCACTTAAAAATAACACAGTAAAGTATAGCTCATAGCCAGTGGTGGAAATGAATGGAATTATTAGCAAAGCTGATTTAATTCAAAAAGAACAGAGAAGATGGGACAAATAGATAATGAATAGCACAGTGGTCATTTTCAATCTGATAAATACCTGATAAAATGATAATTAGATGAATATATGTGGTCTAAACACCATAACTAGGTGTTAAGAGTTCATCAAATTGGACATTAGAGCAAGAGACTACTACATGCTGTCTACAAAACATCCACTTTGAATATAAAGCCACATGTTAAAAAGGAAAAGGGTGGACAATAGAGTTCATAAAAACACTCAACACAAGAACCCCAGGATGACTATGTTGATGGTGGTTCCAGGAGATGTGAGGAAGGCTAGAATATTATCAGGGCAAGGAATATTACTAGAGATGAAAAGAGACCCTTCATGATGAGGAAAGAGATGATTCATCAAGAGAAGGTAATAACAGAGGTATGAAATACACAAAACAAAACGGAAGCAGAAGGGCAAAGGAACAGACGGTGTAGTTAGGGTTGGGGACTGAAGTACACCGTCCTCGTTAACAGAGCGAGTAGATAAGAATATATGGATGCAGAAGTCCTGCCCACAGTCCTGCTGTGACGGGTCACCACAGACTCATGGTTTAAAACAGAGCACACGGATTCTGTTGCGATCTGGAGGTCGGAAGTCAGGAACGTGCTTTACTGCACTGAAACAAAGGCGAATACAGAGCCATGTTCCCTCCAGAGGCTCTCAGAATAATCCATTTCCTTTCCTTTTCAACCGTTAAAGCCACGTTCTCTTCATTTGTTGACTCATTGCCTCTTCCTCCACCTTCAACACCGGCAATGTATTTACCTTCAAATCCGTCTCTGCTTCTGTCTTCACTTTTCCTCTTCCGTGTGCAGATCTGTCTCTGCCTCCCTCTGATAAGGACTCCCGTGATTACACACAGGACCCACCCAGGTAATCTAGCCTAATCGCCTTCTCTCAAAATCCTTAATTTCATCACACAGGCAAATACCCTATTACCATAAAAGTAATATTCACAGGTCCCAAGGACTAGACCTTGGTTGTCTTTAGGGACCATTTATCACCCATCTATCACAGCTATCGTCCAACTTGATATTGACATTCGCAGCTCCCTTCACCCAACAGCAGAAGACACCTTCTTTCCAATTAGAAATAAGCTTGTATCAAGATAGACCATGTTCTGGACCATAATGCATGTCTAAATAGATTTAGGAGGACAGAGAATATATAAGTATATATTCTCTTCTCATAAGAGCATAAAATTAGAAATCAATAACAGAAATATATACATGGAAAATTTCCAAGTATTTGGATAGAGAAAAATACATTCTAAATAACCATGGGGCAAAGGAGAAATCACACCCAGAAATTGAAAATGTCGTGGGTTGTGTAAAGATGAACGCCCCGTGCACTGATATTGGTGACTCAGGTGCCAAGCAATTCTTAGTGAGCAGCGTTTAACGTGGAAAGCTTGCATGAGAAAAGAAGAAAGGTCTCAAGTCAATTGCCCAAGCTTCAGCTCTAAGAAATTACGAAAGAAGAGAGTGAACCTAAGCAAGAAGGAAAAATACTAAAAATAAGAGAACACTTTAGTGGGGTGCCTGGGTGGCTCAGTTGGTTAAACGACTGCCTTCGGCTCAGGTCATGATCCTCCAGCTCAGACCCAGGATCGAGTCCCACGTCGGGCTCCCTGCTCGGCAAGAAGCCTGCTTCTCCCTCTCTCACTCCCCCTGCTAGTGTTCCCTCTCTCGCTGTGTTTCTCTCTGTCAAATAAATAAATAAATAAATAAAAATCTTAAAAAAAAAGAGAGAACAAATTAGTGAAATAGAAAACAGAAAACCCGTGAAGAAACTCCCTCAAACTGTATTTGAAAAGGTCAGTAATTAATAAAGTATAATCAGACTGATAAGAATAAAATAGGGAAGACAAAATTTACCAAAATCAGCTATGAGAGTGGGTCATAGGTACAGACCTAGCCACAGTGCGGGGGGAAATGAGGGAATATTATGAGCTACGGCTAACCCTTGCACAATGTGGGGGTTAGAAGCGCTAACCCCCCACCCAGCACAGTCGAAAATCCACATACACCCTTGACTCCCAAAACTTAGGTACTAACAGCCTACTGGTGACCAGAAGCTTTATGAAAAACATCAAGAGTCAACATATATTTTCTACGTTACATATCACATATTGTGTACTCACCATAAAATAAGCTGGAGAAGGGGGCGCCTGGGGGGCCCAGTCGTTAAGCGACTGCCTTCGGCTCAGGTCATGATCCTGGAGACCTGGGATCGAGCCCCACATCGGGCTCTCTGCTCGGCGGGAAGCCTGCTTCTCCCTCTCTCACTCCCCCTGCTTGTGTTCCCTCTCTGGCTGTGTTTCTCGCTGTCAAATAAATAAAATCTTAAAAAAAAAAAGAAAAGCTGGAGAAAAGAAAATCACAAGGGGGGTCCTAGGTGGCTCAGTTTGTTGGGCACCTGATGTTGGCTCAGGTCATGACCTTGGGGTCGTGAGATCGAACCCCAAGTTGGGCTCAGGACTCGCTGTGGAGACTGCTTGAGATTCTCCCTCTCCCTCTGTCCTTCCCCCCATTACCTCTCTCTCTCACTAAATAAGTAAACAAATAAGTAAATAAGAAAATAACAGAAAAATGCTTTTACAGTACTGTAGTATATTTATCTTAAAAAAAAAAAAAAGACCATGTATAAATGGATCCATGCCATTCAAGCTGGAGTTCAAGGGTCAACTGTACTTTATAGAAACTAGTGACTTTGGGGAATTAGTTTCATAGGAACGAATATGTCAGCTCAGAAGGAATGGACATGTTCCTTAAAGGTACAAACTACCAAACATACTCAAGAAAAAACTGAGAACCATCTTCAAAGTAATTAAATGGCAGTTTAAAACAGTCTCATCAAGAAAACTGCAAACACACAAAATTATCCAGGCCCAGAGAGCTTCAGAAAGAAACAGTCCACCCTTCCAGAACACAGGATGGGGGAGGTTCCCTCCCAGCTCCGTTTAGAGGCCAGCATGGCCTGGTACCAAAAGAAGATAAATCCCTCTCATGTTCAGAGCTGCAGATAACCTTAGGAAGTACTAACACATCAAATCCTGCCTACTGTAAGAAACATAATCCATCAAGAGTGAGTACAATTTCATGAAAGTAAGGCTGAATTAATATTTGAAAATGGGGCGCCTGGGTGGCTCAGTGGGTTAAAGCCTCTGCCTTCGGCTCAGGTCATGATCTCAGGGTCCTGGGATCGAGGCCCACATCGGGCTCTCTGCTCAGCAGGGAGCCTGCTTCTCCTCTCTCTGCCTGCCTCTCTGCCTACTTGTGATCTCTTTCTCTGTCAAATAAATAAATAAATAAATAAATAAAGCCTTAAAAAAAAACACTTGAAAATGAATTAGTATAATAAATAAAATTCTTGGAAAACTAAGCATATACATTAAATTTTTTAAAGATTTTATTTATTTATTTGTTAGACACACAGAGAGAAAGGCGGGCGGTCACACAAGAAGGGGGAGTGACCCACAGAGGAAGCAGACTCCCCAGTGAGCAATGGGCCCGATTCAGGACTCAATCCCAGGACCCTGGGATCAGGACCTGAGCCAAAGGCAGACAGGCCTTAAGGACTGAGCCCCCCAAGCATCCTGGCATGTAAATTAATTTTATCAACATCATAAAGCCCTGCAATAAAAACCTACAGGCAGCATTGTGTGTAATGGTGAGAGCCCAGTCTGAAATAAAGCACTTCTACTCAACATGGTTCACAGACCCTCCACAGGGCCATAAAGCAAGGGAGGGAAAATCATGCAGACTGCAAAGGAAAAATAAAGCTGCCTTTCTTCATAGACTGCATAATTGTCTACATAGAAAAATCCCCAAGAACCTACGAGAAAAGCTACTAGAATAATAAATTACTATAGCAAGTTTGCAGGTTACATACCAGTACACAGAAATCAATTATTTTTCTATATACTAGTACTGACTGATTGGAAATTAAAATTTAAATAAGAGCATTTCCAAGGGCATCGGAAAGATGAAATAATTAGGGATGAATTTAACAAAATGTGTGCAAGACCGCTACACTGTAAGCTAAAAGACAAAGAAAAAGTAAACTGTTGGAAAGCATTCTGGAAGATCTAACAAGTATAGACAGCTTTCTTCCTGGTGGCACAGAGGGTCAGTATCGAGTATCGTGATGTTTCTTTCCCCAAAACTGACCTTTGTTTTCAGTGCAGTCCTGATGGAAATCCCCTCAGGCTTTTTTTGTAGAATTTGAGAAGCTGATTGTAAACTTTATTTGCAAATGCAAAGAACTTAGATCATCCAGGACAGTTTTGAAAAAGTATGACAAAGTAGGAAGACTACACTACCCGATTTCAAGGTTGTTCTAAACAAACTGTGGTGCACATGCCCGTATTAGAGTCCACGAGGCGGTGAGGAGGGACCCGCCGCTCACACACCCGGCTTGGCTGTACCTCAAGAGCGAGCGTCAAGTCACAGAAGCCAGACATGAAAGACCGTGTGCTGTTTGAGTCCATTTCTATGAAATTCTGGGAAAAGCTAGGCTGCAGTGACAGAGATCACAAGCCCAGGTTTGGGGAAGAGGACAGAACACAAAGGAGTACACAGGGGACGTCGAAAACAGTGAAAATTCTAATCATGGTAAAACTCCAGGAGTGCTGCGCTTGAAACCCTTGCATTTTGTTGTATGTAAATTACATCTGCACGGAGGTGACTTAAAGAACAAAGAGTTCCCAGGCAGAAGGAACTCCAATGTTGAGGAGAGGCTCCCTTAATCAGCGGCCAGTCTGTGGTGCTGTGTCCCCAGCACGGGTGAT
>PITA01025499.1:9832-24376 GCA_004023965.1 Spilogale gracilis
GGCCTCTATCCCAGGACCCTGAGATCATGACCTGAGCCGAAGGCAGAGACTTTAACCCTCTGAGCCGCCAGACGCCCTCTTCTGTTAAACTTCCGATGTAAATGAGATCCTGGCACTCTCGTTTGGCCCCGCAGCTCGCACTGTGTGGGACACACTTCCAGGGCGGCCCATGGGGAACAGGCTGCTGACCACACAGGCAGCTGCCAGGTGCACTGAGCCTGGGGAGTCCGCGCACAGCCGCCTTCCCTGTTCTTCCCACGATGCTGGGCAGCCTCTCCTAGAGGCATGTGCAGAGAGGACTGCTGGTGGATAGATCAGTGGACCTCGCAAATCGCCACCCAGTCTGGCAGTAAGAATTTGCATTCCCATCTAAGTATGTGAGGGTGATTTCTATCCTGCCTCCTCTGGCTCTGGGTTAGTCCGTGGAAGTGTGATGGGGCTTCCTGCCTTCCTTGAAGTCAGAGATGACGAGATCTTAATGGAGTTAGCCTTCTTCTCCCCCAGGTACATGGTATCTGGGTGGGGGGGGGCGGTCATAGGTGAGGCACGATTTCCTGGGTAATAACTGCCACGTTGTCAATCCTGAGCCACAAGTGGGGTAATCACAAAGCTTTGTGCACAGATGGGAAGTGGGTATCGGTGGTCTTGAAGAGCTGAGGACTGCCCTGAGACCGCTTGCTAACTCATGGAACCCACACTTCTTGATCTTGCCACAGCTTCTCCCTGCTTGGGGTAGGGCGCCACATTAGCTCATTCCTCCCACGAGAGGTTGTCTTATCCTTTGTTGGGGCTCCTGTTCGGCACACAGCAACCTGAGCCTGGAGACCCGAGAGCAAGGCACTGGCAGGGCCCCACCCCTTCTGAGGCCTGCAGGGGGGACCCTTCCGGCCTGGTCCAGCTCCTGCAGGTGCCCCAGGCTGGGTGTCCAGGCTTGTAGCCGTGTGGCTCCAGTGCCCCGTATTCACATGGCCTTCTGCCCCGAGCGCATCCCTGTCTGCACCTGGCCTTCTGCTTATAAGGTCTCTGGTTATACTGGGTTAGGCCCCACCATCCTCCGGCCTGGCCTCACCTCCAGGGCAGTTAAGTCTCTGCCAACTGTACAGGTGTGAAGTGACTTTCTAAGAGTTTAGCGAGCCTGCTTCTGGGGCTGGGAGACACAGTGCACTCATCTGTACAGGGGAGCTGGACCTCGAGCCCTTACCTGTCCCTGATGTAAAACACTGAGCAATGCAGAGCATAGGGATTTCCCTAGATGACAGGTCCATCTTGGCTGGAACCTGGGCTTGAGGGTGCGCATCTGCGCCTCCCTGGCGAGAGCTCACTAGTTCAGTGCTCCTTCCAGGGAACGTGCCAAGGGACCGGAGCCTAGAGACGTGGCTTACAACGGCATCGGCAGGCTCTGCCACCCTCTTATATCTGACCCACAGGCCCTCAGCCAACCGGGAGCTTCCCCCCCGCGGCCCTCCCCTTGCACGTGCCCCGGGAACCCACCCAAAGAGGGCCCTGCCCAGGCTTCCAGCTCCCTGCCGTGTAGACTAGTGGGCCCCGTGGATGGATCCGGCAGCCCCTCTGCGGGAACGGCGTCCTTCCCTCGCACGGCTGCTGCTCTGCCTTTTGAAAGGAGGGAAAGCTGCTCGTTTTTGACTTCTCTCCAGCCTACTCTTCTCCAAGTACCAACCGGGCAGCTCCCCTGGCCCGTGGGGATGCGGGGGTGGGCGTGCATGGTTGGAAACGGGCAGTGGGGCCCCACCACCCAGGCTCCTGCGTCCCTACGGGCTGGCGGGACCCCTGCGCTGCTGCAGCGCCATGCACGAACGTGTGCCTCTAACAGCTACGTGATTCGGGTTTGCTCTGTGTACCGGGTTGCTGTTTAATAAAAGCCAATACCAACAATAAAATAAAATAATAGCAATAATCAATAATAAAAATACAGCCAGACATCTGTGTCCTTGGGACACATGTCTTGGTCATCCCTAGTGTTCCCAGGGCTTGCACTGTGATCGGGAGCCGCTAAACCGTCACACTGCTCTTCTCAAGATAGCCTGTGTCCTCAGTACACCCCCTCCAGCCTGGGGGGACAAGAAGCCCAAGGCCCCGGCCTGGCAACGGCTGCCGGGGGAGTTCCACCGCGCCCGCTGGCTTTGTGCAGGTGCGGGAGCAGCTCCCGCTGTGGAATGCGTCCTCCCACCACCCATCCCCGCCACGCCCCCAGGGGACTCTCCTTGGTGACAAGGCCCTGTGGGTCACACAGGGAGGGCTGGGAGCCTTGGGTCCCGGCAGCCTTGCGTCTGGGGGAGAACATCCTACTTTCTCGTGGAGTGGGATGGAACCTTCTCCCTGCCCTCTGCGTCTGCTCCTGCTTTTCTCCCGCCATTTCACAGGGGTTCCGCCTCAGCAACGCCTGCCCCCCTAGCGGGTAAGCGGCTAAGAGGGGCTCCAGGCCCCAGAGGGCCCTCTCCTGGCCACCAACACCCAACTTGATCTACTGTTGAGCACGAGCTGCTTTCCCGAGAACATAGCTTGTCTCGCATTGGAGCAGGTGTGCGTGCTCTGTGGTGGGAGCAGCCCATGAATTCACATCCCTTTCCATTCATCTTTGTTTGAGGGGCGGCATTCGGTGGGGACAGTCGACTCCCACCGGGAGGTAAGCAAATAACCTGCCCGGCGTCCAGGGAGCAGCTCAGGCCTCCTGCCGCCAGAGCCGGCTCAGGCCCGTTCCGGGGCCCACGGGGCCTTCCCAGGGCTCACGTCTTGTTATGATCAGGTTCTCTGCCCCAGCAGCGTTTCCTTTTCCTCTCAAACCCTGGTTCTCTCTGCGGGCTCTGAGTTGGTATTTTATAGTCTGCTGAATTCTTAAGAGCATTCCATCTGAAATTTAAAATGTTAAAATCTGTTTACAAATAGAACCGTTAATTTTAGAAAACAGAGCCGTTAAGAGAGGAGTCCCACGGTGGCACCTTGTGACGGCAGAACGGGGACCAGGTGGTGCTGTGGGGACGTCGTGGGGGACACGCGCCCTCCTTCGTGGCCCTCTCGTGGCCGAGCCTGGCCCGGTGTCTCTGACAGGCCTGTGTCGCTTACGCCCACAGCGTGTCACATTCTGGAGTGCTGCGACGGGCTGGCCCAGGACGTCATCGGCTCCATCGGACAGGCCTTTGAACTCCGGTTTAAGCAGTATTTGCAGTGTCCTTCCAAGGTGCCCGCCTTCCATGACCGGTGAGTAGCGAGGTGACACCCTTCACAGTGGCCTTTCTGTATGTCCCAGACTGTCCTCTTGCCGTCACTCCAGAGGAGACAGTCACGAAACCACCTCCACAGGGTGTGGTCTGGACACTCGTGGTCGGCCACAGGGTTCCGGGTTCCGGGGCGCCTGGCGGGGCAGGCTGCGGCTCAGCAGCCCCACAGATGGAGGCCAACATACGGCGATGCTCTGAATGTTGAGGAGAACATTTTCTAGAAACTATAGAGACAGCGGCCAAGGTTATAGGAAAGCATGGTAATAGGTTCCGTGCCGTTTCTGCTGCAGCCAGCCGAGGGGCCCTGAGTGTCCTCCTTGGGTCTGCATGGTGTAGGTGTGACGCATGCCTTGTTCTCGCTGTCATGGTAGCATGGCCATGACCCCTGGCCCTGCCACGGCCCTGAGCGGGTGGCCTGGGGACCCAGGGTCTCCTGTGCCCTGGGCACGTATGCCCCGTGGCCAGGAGGAGCCTCGGCAGCTCTCTCTGCGGGAACGGCAGAGCCTGACACTCATGGCTCCTTCTAGTGTCCGATGAAAGAGTAAATACGAAGAGCGATCCTTCGGGACATACCAGCAGGCTCCTCAGCACCGAAGAGTTCTTGCACAGCGTAAAGCGTCCAGAGAAAGTCACAGGGGGCATGGCGATGGTCTGTCCTTGGTATGGCTTGCCTGCCGAAAGCCTCTTCCGATGCCGTGTTCATTGTCCATGAAACCTTCTTTCTCCTGAATTCGCTTTCCAGTCTTGCTCCAACGTCCGCAGCCCGTTCTGTGGCTTCCTCATGAAGGCAGTGCCTACTTCATTATTACGGAGGCTTCTCTTACCCCTCTGAGCTCTGCCTCGTTGGTGACTGATGTTTTTAATCCTCTCTCTCATCTCCTGGGAAATGGCTTTTAAGACATCCGTTGGGGAGATTACTGGGAAGACCCAAATTTTTCCCAGTTGGTAGAAGCTTCCTGAAGCTCAGATGCACCCGTAACCTGCAGAGGGTGTTTTTACACTCTTTACACACACCCATGTATCCATAAACTGTATACACTGCATATAAAATATAAAAGTTTGCTGATTTTTCTCCTGCCACTTTCACATTTTGTATATAATGGGACGTAGTCATTAAAGAGTAGATTGGTGTATGTGTATTACCAGAATAGGTCTAAAAACCTTAAAGGGAGTGAAAAAGGATAGGAAACATTTACGAAAATTTTAAAACCAATAAATGAAATTGTGCATGTAGTTTATGAATAAATACGTGTGCATGAAGAGCACAAAAACGTGTGAGAATATCACACTGCGCTCATACAGCATCCAAGGACCAGGGATTTAACTGTCAGGCGTGTCTCCTCCCTGACACGTCATAATGAAAATGCTCCAATGTCCAGAGAGAATTCTACAGTGAACATCTGTATCTACACCTTCAAGATTCCACTGTTCACATTTTACTGTTAATTTGATATATCTATCCTTCCAAAGTAAGTCTGACAAATTTTAATTAAAAAAAAAAAAAAGGAAGCAAACAGAGCAGAATGTTCACACTTGTTTCATCCCCAAGGTGGAGACACATCTTTTGTATTAATCACTATGCTCTTCTGTACTTTGGAAATGTTGCATAAAAGTCAGATGAATATATGAAAAGTCGGTACAGAAATGGGTGGGGGAGTTTGTGAACTGCCTTCCTTCTCTGGGAATGCACTTAAGGTAGGAAATTTCTATAGAATTTTTTAATGGCATTAAGTTTGAAGAAGTTCTGGGGAAAGAAAATGAAGTAGACGCAATCTTGTCTGTGGAGAAAGGCTTCAAGTCCACGCGCAAATATGGGTACACTGTTTCTAGAGCAGACGGGAACGAGGGGAGCTGCCGAACGCCCACGCCACCTTACCCAACAAGCCACGGATCACATGCACTGGGCAGGGCTGAGAGCGCAGAGCATGGGAGAGGTGGGACGCTACTTTTCTTCTAGCTCGCAGGCAGCCAGGGCCGTAAGAGGACCGTCCCTGCTTCCCCGCCCGGTCCCAGGACCCTGACTCTGGGGGGCACCGGCTGCTTTTCCCCTGATCTGCCGAGATCCCAGGGACCAGCAACACAGGGGCTTCTGTTTATGGGGAGTTCTCCTTGGGTTTTTATCTTACTCTCTCAAGCCAAGTCTCTCCAACTTGGTAAATAAGAGCTAGAGGTATGAGAATTCGATGCATCGAGCTCCTTCGCCCACACGGCTTGGAGCAGAGACGTGGACAGCGGGGCATGGAAGGCATGGGGCCGTGGTCGGACCATCAGGCTGCCTCAAATATCTTAGTAACATGTCTGCAGCACATGATTCTGCTTTTCTTCTCTTACGGTGAGTGGATAGCTTTTTCTGTGAATTATTCCTTGTTCATTGTAGTCATTATTGGGGGAAAGACTCTGATTTGGATACATCACCCATTTCCAGCTGGAAATCAAAAATAGTCCTTTTAAAATGAATGGGGATTCCTTTTTGGTGTGGTCTCATTTTCCTTGGGAGATTTTTTCCCCCCTGTGATATTTCTTATGGAAATCTAAGGTCCTTTTCAACACAAACCAGAGAAGACCATGACAAACCAAGGTAGCTAATGCTCCCTGTTTTTTTTTTTTAAACTAATATATAATTCATTTATGATAAAATTCACTCTTGAAAAGCATCTAATTCAGTGATATTTAGTACGTTCAGAGATAACGCAAGCACATTTTCATCACCTCGGGGCTCGTTCCCAGTCACCCCCAGGTTCTCCCCCTTGTCCCCAGACAAACACTAATCTACTTTCTGTCTTCGTGGCTTTGCCAGTTGGGGGCATTTGTATGAACGGAATGGTACAGAGTCCATGAATGGCTTCCTTCTCTTAGGAGAGTGTCTTCCAGATTCATCCACGTTGAAGCATATACTAGTAGAGCGCCCTTCTAGGGGCTAAATAACATTCCACCGATGGCTCTACCGCTTCTTACATGTCCATTTCTCATTTCATCCCCATTTGCACGGTGCCCGCCTCTTAGCTCGGGGGAATAACGCTGCTGCGAAGCTGTGGACGACCCCCGTGCAGACAGGGTGGTACCCTGGGTAAACCCCGGGGCTGCGTTGCTGATCACGTGGTAACTTCATGCTAAACTTTTTGAGAAACTGCCAGCTCTTTTCCAAAGTGGCTATAGCTTTTTATATCTCCACAAGCAAAGCGTGAGGGCTCCAATTTCTCTGCACCCTCGCCAACACATGTTGTCGCCCATCATTTCGATTACATCTGTCCTACCCTACCCTGAGTGTGATGTCATTCGCATTTCCCTGATGACCAGTGATTAAGCATATTTTCATGTGTTTACTGCCTATTTGTAGATCTTCTTTGGAAGAGTTCCTGCTCAGATCTTTAGCCTATTTATTGATGTAGGAGTTCTTCATATATTCTGGATACTAGGCCCTTTCCAGATATATGACTAGCAAATATTTTCTCCCATTTTGTGTGTTGTTTTCTTGGGTGTCCTTTAAAGGACAATGGTTTTCAATTTTGATGAAATCTGGCTTGCTTATCTTTTTCTTTGGTTGCTTTTGCATTTAGTGTCATGGGTCAGAAACCATCACATAGTCCACAAGAGCCACAAGATGGAAAGAGCTCAGATGATGTCCCTTGATAGATGACAGATAAAGAAGACACACATACACACACACACACACACACACACACACACACACACAGGAATATTACTCAGCCATCAAAATGAATGAAATCTTGCCATTTACAGTGATGTGGACAGACCTAGAGGGTATTATGCTGAGTGAAATAGTCAATCAGAGGAAGAGAAATACCATATGACCTCATTCACGTGTCGAATTTAAGAAACAAAACAGATGGACATAGACGAAGAGAAAATAAGAGAATATAAAAACAGAGAGGGAGACAAGCTATAAGAGACTCTGAACTCTAGGAAACTGAGCGTTGCTAGAGGGGAGGTGGGGGGATGGGGTGGCTTGGTGATGTGGACAAGTGATACAATGGGCTCTGGGTATTAGATATAGCTGGTGAATCACTGAACTCTTCCCTTGAAACTAATAATACACTACATGTGAAATAAATTGAATTTAAATAAGAAACATAAATTAAAAAAATAAATGGATGAGGTTAATTGGGGAAAAAAAGAAACCACTGCCTCATGCAAGGTTACAAAGATTTATACCCAAGTTTTCTTCTAAGTTTTACCTCAGTGTCTTTTAGTTTCTTATTATATCATTTCCTTGGCTAGAATCTCCAGTATAGGAATGACTACAGGAAGTAGGAAGAGGGGACATTCTTACCAAGTCCTGACCTTAGGGAGAGAGGCACCGCACCCAGTCTGTCACCATTAACCATGTGCTTAACTGTGGACTTTTCACAGATGCCCTTTATTGTGATAATATCTCTTTATTCAAAGTTTGTTGAGTATCTTGGTCATGTAACAATATTGGAATCTGTCAAATGCTTTTTCTGTGTCTATTGAGATAAGTATTTGGTATTTGCTTTTATTCTATTGATATGATATATGACATCAGTTGACTTTGAAATGTTCAACCAACCTGTATCACTGAGATAAATCCCACTTAATCATGGTGGATAGTTCTTTTTATATGTTACTGTATTTGGTTTGTATCTTGTCGAAGATCTTTTTTTCATCCATTTTCATAAGAGTTATTGGTCTGAAGCCTTCTTTTCTTGTAATATCTTTGCCTGGTTTTGGTCTCAGGATAATACTGGCCTCATAGGAGTTTGGAAATACTCTTCCCTTTTGTATATTTCAGAAGAGTTGCAAAGCATTGCTGTTAATTCTCCTTTACATGTTTGCTAAAATTCACCAGGAAGCCATGATTTGAGTTTTCCTTGGAGTATGAGTTTTTCTAATTGTTACTAATTCAGTCTCTTTCCAGGTCTGTGACATGTCCATTTAAATTTTCTATTTCTTCTCAAGTAAGTTTGGGTAGTTTGAGTCTTGGCAGAAATTTTTCTATTTTGTCTAGGTCGTCTAGTTGATGGGCAGTTCCTTGCAGTTTCTTGCATCTTGTGTTTTATGTTTACCATGTAGTTAACTGTGCAAGTGTTCTCTGTTTCCTCATATAGATATGCTTCTTTTTATTGCTTGATTTTAGCCTGAAGTATCTTCTTTAGTATCTCTTATAGGGAAGATTTGTTGCAATGAATTTTCTTTGGTTTTTATCTGGGAATGTCTTAATTTTTGCTTCATTTTTGAAAGGTAGTTTTATTGGATATAGAGTTCTTGGTACATAGTATTTCTTTCTATACTTGGACTATGATGTCCCATTGTCTTCTGGCCTCAGTTATTTCTGATGAGAAATTAGCTGCAGATATCAGTGAGAATCTCTTGCATGTGATGAGTGGCTTCTCTCTTGCTGCTTTCACGTTCCTCTCTTTTTGGCTTTAAGCAGTTTCATTATGACTTGTCGAGCTATGGAGCTTTTTCGGCTTATCCTTTTTGGGGTATTTTTTGTTTTTTTAGCTTCTTGGATGTGTAAATCAATGACTTTAATCAAATTTGACAAGTTTCTGTCCATGATGTCTTCATGTGTCCTTCTGGCTCCTTTCCATCCCTCTTCTCCTTTTGGGACTCCCTCATGTGTATGTGGGCTTACTTAATGGGGTCCCGTAGGTCTCTGAGGCTCCGTTCATTTTCTTTAGTTCTTTTTTCTTTCTGTTTCTGAGATTCCACAGTCTTAAGTGACCTATCTTTAAGTTTTGCCATTCTTTCTTCTGTCTGCTCACACCTGTTTTGAGCTCCTCTATGAATCTTTTATTCCAGTTGTTACTATTTTAAATTCTAGCCTTTCTTTTTGGTTATTTTAAAAATTACTTCTACCTCTATGTTGATATTCCCTATTTGGTGAGGCAGTAGTCTCATGTTTATTTTTTGTTGATGATTTCCTTTATTTTCATATGAGAAGTAGCTATTTTAAAATCTTTGTCTCATTAGTCCCAAATCTTAGTTTCCTCAGAAAAAAATTTCTATTGATTGCCTTTTTCTTGCAAACGAGCCATGCTTTGCATATTTCCTAATTCTTCATTGAAACTGGAAATTTTATATAATATAGTGGCAAATGTTGAGAAGCTCACCTCCTCGGGATTTGTTGTTGCTGCTGTTGGTCATGGTTGTTTGTTTTAATGACTTTTCTAAACTAAAGCTGTAAAAGTCTGTGTTCTTTGTCATCTCTGATACTGACAACTCTGCTCGGTCCCTTTTTGTCGGCTAATGATTAGACAGAGATTCCCTTCCATGCTCGGAACCATTAAGTCTCCCCATATTCGCTGAGGAGCTGTTTGTGTCTGGGGCACTCCTTCAACACTCAGCTAAGCTGTTGACAACTCTGCTTTATCCTTTACTTCCTGCTTATGCGGGCTTCAGGGTCAGCCAGAGGTGAGAACTAAGGCCTTTTCTCATTTTTCCTAAGCAGGCACACAACCCAGAACTTGAACCCAGTGTGACGCAAACATGTGGCCTTCTAGACTTCCAGAAACGCATCGTAGCTTATCAAAGTCCCTATGGACATGCTATTGCCCAGATTTTCCTTTTAAGCTTTTTGATTGCCCTGCCTTTTGTTACCCACTGGTTTGTTATAACACCAGATGCTCTGACTGCGTCAGGGAGCCATGATGCTGAACACTAGCCTCCAACTGTTTTTGACAAGTACCACTGGAGAGGAGGCTTTTCCCCTGGACAAGCTCTAAATCAGGTCAAATAAAGCTAGCCTCGGAGTGGGGTCTTTCAGGGGACAGGTCAGATCTCTGGGATGGGGCTTTGGAAGAGTCTCAGTGCTATCTGGCCCCTCCTGTGGGAGTCCGGCTTCTGGTTCTCACTCTCACTGTGGACTGTTGGTTTTCAAGGCTGCCACGGAGACAGGACTAGGCCAAGTTAAAATGCCACAAGCCACTTTTGTTACAGCTGTTTACTTAAAACACACACACACACACACACACACACACACACAAATACTAGTTTGCTGCAAGCTTCTGATTAATTTTTAGTCTTCTGAAAAAGTTGATCTGGAAAAAAAATTTTCTTTGCTAGTTTTCTTTTTTTTATGTAAGGGAGAATTTTCAGAGCTTTTAACTCTGTCATTTTCTCTGATGTCACTAAAATCTCCATTTTTTAGTTGATTAATGTTTTGGCTTATTGAAATGAATGTGTCTTGAGGATCTGGTTATCTCTAGATATAAATCCTTTCTTTTCTAATTAAATGTCCCTTTTGAAAAAGGAGTTCTTCTCTTTTTCAAAGATGGATGGAATTTTCCAGGAGGTAGAACTGCAAATAAAGCAGAAGTATTTGGCCAAACCATTCATCTGCATGTTAGGGCTGAGATCTAGAGAGCGAGGAGACCGTGGCTGAACTCTCGGTTCTGGAGTAGCAGGTCCTTATATCACATTTGTTTTGATGTCAAGCTCAACTTTTGGCTAAAGCTCTGGAAAATCCTCTTCTAACAGAATGCAGAGTCTGGATGAGCCTTGGACTGAGGAGGAGGGGGACGGCTCAGACCACCCATACTACAACAGCATCCCAAGCAAGACGCCTCCTCCAGGGGGCTTCGTGGATGTGCGGCTGCAGGCCAGACCCCACGCCCCGGACACAGCCCAGGTAAGTCGTGTGCCCCTGCCTGGGTCGTGGCCACCTGAGCTTTATTTCCTTTCATCTTCTTCCACTTGATTGTCTAGTCTTTGACAGAATAATTCGCCTGTTGTCTCCCCTGGATGACACAAGGCAGACAAGTAGGGAGGCTTTCATTTTGACATCCTACATGTTAAACAGATGTCTTGGAACTGTATTATGATTCCAGAGATATGAGTCTGGGGGTCTCCTTTCCATCCTGGGACCAATCCCATTATACTGGGAGCTCAGTGAGAAGAAGAGAGCATTCAAGACTTTTAAAAGGCCTGGGGTACTTTGCATTCCCCGAAGAGTATGGATGTGGGTCCTTAAATGATGAGAATTTCATGCGGCTTCTCTTTTACTCATTTCCCTAATTTTTCCTCCAACTCAACATTCCAGTAGACAATTGCTTTTTAGAGTTATGGTATCTCGATTCCACTACAGAGAATTCTTTGATGTCACCCACTTTGTGCAAATAACTAAAAGAGTGACCGAATAACTGTGACATCAAGTGTCAGCAGCTGTGACGCCGAGACGGACGGGGGGGCTTGGCCAGCTGTGCGTGGCCATGGGAGGTGTGACCCAACGCGGAGAAACGCACCAGCCGAATTTACTTTACGAGTGATGGCGCTACGCTTAGAGGGCTCCGTTTCTGGCCACACGGAGGGAGGGTTGGCGGCGGAAAACGAAAACAGGATGGGCACACACAGTTTTGATGCGAGGTAGCCTCTTCCTCACGCCCGCGCAAACCTATTTCCCAAATTCTAATGCCCACCGTGGAGCATGCAGGGAAAAGTGGGAGGAACTGGGAAACTGCCCGACCCTCTGTTGGGGTCCCTTGTACTGCACTGTGGCTTTTAGCGATGGGGAAGGGGAAGAGGATGCTTTCTCTTTTTGTATTTACATGTGTCTATAGTTTGCAGGCAAAGAGCAAACTTACTACCAGGGGAGACACTTAGGAGACCCGTTCGGCGAGGACTGGCAGCAAACACCAGCCGGGCAAGGTGAGAGGCAAGAGGAGGCGGGCCGGCTCCACGCTCTCTGGGCCGGAAGGAGGTGCCCGAGGCGCTGCCTGTGGCTGGGGGTCCTCGACCCCACGCCCACCCCGGGTCTCCTGCATGGAGCCTGGGGCACGAAGGCCTGCTCTGCTTGGGAGGAAGGGTGCCTAGCACTGTGTTGTTAGAATGGAGTCAATATGCAAAGCCTCCACTTACACTTTAAAGTAAAACTGGGCAATTTAAATGAGGCTTGTGGTTCTTCTGTTCTGTTCCTCGCTCCGCAGCCTTTGTAACGGGGTGACGGGGACCCGGGAAGCCCCTGCCCCACTGTGCCTGCTCTGCCCCCCAGCCCAGATCAGGGCCAGGGTCTCAGCCAGGCCCTCACGATCACGTCTGCACCCTTGCGGGCCGCCCGGTTGCATTTTGACAAGAAGGCTGGTAAATGGTCCCAGCCAGAACACAAGAGCAGTAACAGGGTCCATGGGAGGGAGCCACAGGGGGAATTATCTAACAGGCCATAGGATCACCTCCGTACTGGGACGGCTTAGGGGCTAACGTGCAGATCACCAATGACTACCCTTTCCACTGTAAGAAAAAGAGGGCTCATTTTCTGTTGCAGGGTCCTCGGATATCTACAGCATGCCAGAGGGGAGAGGGCACGCGGCCCCCGGAGAAGCCCCCACCTACGTGAATGCCCAGCACCTCCCACCACAGGCCACGGCAGCCTCGGGCAGCAGCGCGGAGAGCAGCCCGCGGAAGGACCTCTTTGATATGAGTGGGTTGCCATTCGTCTGGTTTTCCTGTTTTCTGAGGTCGCTTTCTGCAGTGCCTTCCATTAGAAACCTCTGCCCTTAACACGCTGCTAGCAGCATTCTGACAAACAGTGATGACTGTCCACACTTGTCTGGGTTGTGAATGGGCATTTCAAGGCTTTGACCTCGGCTGACCTCTGCTTTGGGGTGATAGCCTTCTCTGAGTTTCAGACGCAGAGCAATTTCCTCTTTTTGGAACTGACATTCCTCCTGAAGAGCTGCCCGTATGTCGGGGCAAATGATACACACACAAAAAGCACTCGTTTATTCAGTTAAATATTAGTCGGCTGTTAGGGTCCAAATTCTGTACCAGCTGCTATGGGTGCCAAGGTGAAACGCACGCCCGTTTCACAGGAGCCCTCGGGCTGTGCAGCACGCCCAGCATGTTTGCAAGAAGTGATACACCGTCTGGCGTGCACACACGCTCGCTCCCCCGTGCCCTCACGCTCGCTCCCCCGTGCCCTCACGCTCGCTCCCCTGTGCCCACGCTCCCTCTCCCGTGCCCACACTCGCTCCTGCGTATTCCTGCCCGTTGAGCACCTCATGAGGGTCGCATACCATTCTGCTTCCTAGGGTCTGCAGGAAAGCCAGACCGTGGGTCGCACGGAGTGTGAGTAACCACTCTGTGTTCATAGGCAGCAACCAGTGCCCGTGAACCCCCAAACAGGATGAGGGGTGTGACAGGAAGCTCCTCAGCAGGGTGGTGACGCCTGCAGCAGGCGTAGCCATGAACGCGGGAATGTAGGAGCTCTGAAGGCGCTTCCCGAGTTCCCAAAGAGCTTTATATCGCCGTACTGCTTTGTCAGCTCCCTGCGGCGTGTACGGGCTGGAGGATTTTCCCGCGAATTTAACACGTGTCTACCACGGGCTAGGCACCTGTTACTGTATGTAATTTCTGCAACAGTCCTGCAGGTAGCTACCGTTGTATGGCTCGGCGGCGAGCGGGGCAGCTTGCGGGCGTGGCGCTCCGGGCGCTGCGTGTGAACGAGGACGGGCGTGAGTGCGGAGTGCTGCTGCCTGCCGCGGGAGTCTGTTTCCCCTCAGCCACCGTGCTTTCCTACACACTGGATGCCCATTCTGACTTGCAGCAGTCACCACCGACACAAGAACTGGGGACTCTGGGGGCTTGGAGGCACTTTAACGGTCATCTAATATATCCGGTCTCTCTCTCTCTTAAAGATTTTATTTATTTATTTGACAGAGATCACAAATAGGCAGAGAAGCAGGCAGAGAAAGAGGGGGGCACAGGCTCCCCACTGAGAGAGACCCCGATGTGGGACTTGATCCCAGGGCCCTGAGATCGTGACTTGAGCCGAAAAGCAGAGGCTTAACCCTCTGAGCTACCGAGGCGCCCCTAATATATCCCATCTCTTAAAAAATGTGGGAACAGCCTCAGAAGTATGAAGCCACTTTCCCAAGACGCACAGCAAAGTGGCAGCGCCCTGAGCCTCTGTTCCAGCTGTGGTGATGTCTCCCAAAGGCAGTTTCGTACCAGTATTTATGGCCAATGCTCACTGTTAATTTAGTCGATAAGAAGTAAACCAGTGACTTCTGGTCCCAGAGCCTGAGGAGAGGTAGGTAAGATGAGGGTTTGAGATGGGAAAATGAGAACTAGAGCCATCTTCTGTCATCCATCCATTTCTACACCTGCTCGCAAATCAGAAACGGGGAAACAAGAAGAGTGAGCCCTGGAGAGGCTAATTGCTGCTGAAAAGTCTAGAAAAAGAATTAAGCCAGCACTCTGTGTTGTTTCTCTAAACCACCAGAGCTATATAATAATGATGGTGGTGGTGATGGTGGTGATGGTGGTGATGTTGGTGATGACGGTGATGATGGTGATGATGGTGGTGGTGGTGATGATGGTGGTGGTGATG
>PITA01025500.1:0-24313 GCA_004023965.1 Spilogale gracilis
TTTCCTTAATACCTAGAGATATTCATTCCTTTTTTTGAAGTTACAAAAGTTAATAGAATTTCCTATAATGACTGAATATAAGACTCATATAAACAAGCTATCAAAATGGAAAAATAAATACTCACCGGCTGTTTTCCAGGGGGATTCAGTATTCACTATATATTTTCCATGTTCTTTTTATTCTTGAACATTGACTACCACATGCTTAACTCCAGGAACAATTTCCAATTTGATCATTGCCTTTTATACCTGAAATCTTCAGAAATAATTGAGTTGATTGATATTACCATGTTATCAACTATGATCCAACTAGGATGAAGTAATTAAGTAGCAAGCTATCATTCCCCAATATGGGATCCACCTAGAAGAAAGAGTAAGGTGTAATTAATACAAAAAAAAAAAAAAGCTGGTGTGCTTATGTGGTTCAGTCAGTTGAACATCCAACTCTTGATTTTTTACTTAAATCATGATCTTGGGGTTATAAGATCGAGACCCATATTGGGCTCAGCACAAAGTCTACTTGAGAGTCTCTCTTTGTCTCTCTCCCATTGCCCCTCCCACAACTCTCACACTCTCTTACTTTCAAATAAACTTTTTAAAAATTAAAAAAACAAACAAACAAGAAAACCAATCTTGCCTCTAGAGCTATTGTGACTTTCCTCCTGGGCCTCCAGATAGTAAAATTCTCATTAGGTCATATTACATTCTTCTACATTTTAGCAACATTCCTCATTTACCATTCCTCCTGACTTTGGGGCCATCCCCATGATAAAATTCTGGAGCTGGTGACTTTACCATTGCTTTCTTTCCAATGAAGCATGGTCATGTTCCCTCCCACTGTTGGCATCCTCTCTAGGGATACATAGCTCTCTGCTCACTAGACTGGTATTCAGGCTTTCCTCCCTTGCTCTAAACCTTTCCCTTGGCTTCCAGAAAAACATGCCTACCCTTAGTTCACTTCCTTAGGGCCCCAACTCTGAAAGCTGGTAAATTTGACATAGTAATAGTTGTTATTATATCCACCAAGGTCTTGAGTCTTTCAGAAGGGCACTAAGACATTTAGTTAAAGGGAACTTGATTAAGCAGGGGTTTCCAGTTAACTCCTCAGGCAGCCTCGGCTTTACATAGGTAGGAATGTTCTTGTTACTCAGCAAAATCTAAGTGGCAATGGGCTGGAGTTAGAAATAATTGTCAATTTAAAAGTTAACAGTCAGCATCCAATATAAGTACCCAGCAAGATCTCACAACAGGAGCATGGGAATTTCTTGGTGAAAAATAGTATATGGAGGGGGGATAGGTGAGGTAGGTGGAGGAGTTTAAGTGTACTCTCAATTTGATGAGCACTAAGTAATGCGCAGAATTGCTGAATCACTATATTGTACGCATGAAACTAAGAGAACACTGTATGTGAACTATATTAGAATTAAAATTTTCTAAAAAATGGTATATTAATAACATAAGTTTTTAAAAATGACTCTTACACAGTGAGTAATCAAAAACTAATTCAATAGTAATTTTCTTTTATGATAGATGTATCATTAGCACTAATTGAGTATTTAGAGATCTATCTAATTTAATATAGCTCAATCTTTCCATGATGGAGCTCAGACATGTAGGAGACCATCTATTCTAACCATGCCATTTACAACTGAAGAAATCAAGGCCCCAAAAGAAGTGACACAACCAACTTAATAATCGTGGTCAGACCCTCCTTGCTGTCTTTCACACCAGGAGGGACAAAGGGCAGACAGTCCATTAAAGAGCCCACTAGAGCTCCTTCAGAAAACAAAGAGAGGCAAGTAAATCAAATCCTGTTGGAAAGAGATAGAAAGATATCCTGGGAATGCTTATCCCTGGACTTCATAACAGACTAAGTACATTTGAGCGAGTGCTGTGCTCTGCTTAGATGACTCTTATGTGTACCAAACTCTGAGAACCACTAGTTTAGAAAATGTTTTAAAGAGAATTCCCTGAAACATTTAGGAAGAAATATTTTGTGTGTGTAAAAAGTGACCTGAAATGTTCAAACTATGTGGCTAATCTGTATTTATTTATCCAACATATGCCAGGCATTATGCTAGATGCTAAGTGAACAATCTCTCAGCCCTCTTGAAGCCATACCAGAGGGAGTGTGTGTGCATGTGGTTTAACCCTTTCAAAAGGCTTCTCATAAATGTAGTCACTATTTGTAGCTTATAATTCTAATTTGAATCCACTAAAACGGTATCATTATTTCAGCTTCTAAAATATACTAGCAATGAGGGGCTCCTGGGTGGCTCAGTTGTTAAGCGTCTGCCTTCAGCTCAGATCATCTCAGGGTCCTGGGATCAAGCCACGCATCCAGCTCCGGCTCAGCAGGAAACCTGCTTCTCCCTTACCCATTCCCCCTACTTGTATTCCCTCTCTCGCTGTATCTCTGTCAAATGAATTTAAAAAATCTTTAAAATATAATAAAAAATAAATCTAAAAAACCTAAAAATAGATAAATAAAATATACTAGCAATGAAAAAATTATGGAACAGGAGAGAAACTGGGGGAATGATTTGTCCCAAAGAGCAGGAAAACATAAACATGATGCCTACCAAAAAACAACTCTCGGGCCTCTAGGCTATAAAAACCAATGTGAATGATATATGAATGAATGTGAATGAAATGTTTCAACAGCATGGAACTTTGATGATAATGTCAGAAAACACATGATATTACACCAGAAATGACTATAAATTAGGCTTTTTTCCCCCAGACTGGCTACATGTTTGACACACTGCTAACTATCTTTCATGTTCCTAATAAGCAAACATCAAAATTTTTAGCGGGGTACATGCCTACCAACGATAAAGGCTACATTACCCAACTATCCATGTAGCAAGGTGTGACCTTATGGCTAAATTCTGGCCCAAGGCACAAAAGCAAAAGAAAGATGTGCAACTTCTGGGATGTGTCCTTAAGAGGAAGGGGTATGCCTTTTTTCCCCCACTTTCCCTTCCCTTTTGTTTGAATGTAGATCAGTGAGTGAGCCATCCTAGAACAGAGATTAGGGTGATACTCCATGAACAACAGAGAAGCCAGTTAAAACAAAACTTGCACCCCTAAATCCTTAATAATGGAGAGCTCTTGTAGCACCCTAGACTTCTGTCACAGTTGAATTATATTGTTAGTAATATTCTATCTCATGATGACATAGAGACACTACCTCAATTTGGCCCTGGAGCACCATAACCAGAGAGTTGATAAAATTTCACAAGTTCATTTGCATCTACAACTTATTTTGATAGCCTACAGAGGAGTAAGTAATTTCTGATACTTGTAATAACTGGAATGTTCCACTTTCAGAGTGCTTAATTAATTAAAGAGTTGTGAGACCTAATTTTCTTTTTTTAATTACATTATTTTATTTTTTCAGTGTTCCAAGATTCATTGTTTATGCCCCACACCCAGTGCTCCATGCAATGTGTGCCCTCAGTACCCACCACCAGGCTCACCTATCCCCCCACCCCTCCAAGACCCTCAGTTTGTTCCTGAGTCTAAAGTCTCTCATGTTTCATTTCCCTCCCTGATTTACCCCAGTTCACATTTCCTTTCCTTCTCCTACTCCTCTATATTACTCCTTGTGTTCCACAAGTAAGTGAAACCATATGATACTGGACTTTCTCTGCTTGGCTCATTTCACTCAGCATAATCTCCTCCAGTCCTGTCCATGTTGCTACAAAAGTTGGGTATTCATCCTTTCTGAAGGAGGCATAATATTCCATTGTATATATGGACCATATCTTCTTTATCCATTCGTCTGTTGAAAGGCACCTTGGCTCCTTCCACACTTTGACGATTGTGGCCATTGCTGCAATGAACGTTGGGGTACACATGGTGCTTCTTTTCACTATATCTGTATCTTTGGGGTAAATACCCAGTAGTGCAACTGCAGGGGCATAGGGTAGCTCTATTTTTAATTTTTTAAGGAATCTCCACACTGTTTTCCAAAGCGGCTGCACCAACTTGCATTCCCACCAACAGTGTAAGAGGGTTCCCCTTTCCCCACAGCCTCTCCAACTCTTGTTGTTTTCTGTCCTGTTAATTTTGGCCATTCTAACTGGTTTAATATGGTATCTCAATGTGATTTTGATTAGAATTTCCCTGATAGCTAATGACGATGGACATTTTTTCATGTGTCTGTTAGCTATTTGTAAGTCTTCTATGGAGAAGTGCCTCTTCATGTCTCCTGCCCACTTTTTGATGTGATCATCTTTATTTTGGTTGTTGAGTTTGAGTTCTTTATAGAGCTTGGATATCAGCCCTTTGTCTGTAGTGTCATTTGCAAATATCTTCTCCCATTCTGTGGGTTACCTTTGTTTTGTTGACTGTTTCCTCTGCTGTGCAGAAGCTTTTTATTTTGATGAAGTCCCCACAGTTCATTTTTGCTTTTGTCTCCTCTGCCTTTGGAGGCGTGTCTTGAAAGAAGTTGCTGTGGCCGATGTCAAAGAGGTTACTGCTTATGTTCTCTTCTAGGATTTTGATAGATTCCTGCCTCACGTTGAGGTCTCCATCCATTTAGAGTTTATCTTTGTGTGTGGTGTAACAGAATGGTCGAATTTCATTCTTCTATATATAGCTTTCCAATTTCCCAGCACCATTTATTGAAGAGATTGTCTTTTTTCCACTGGATATTTTTTCCTGCTTTGTCGAAGATTATTTGACCATAGACTTGCAGGTTCATATCTGGACTCTCTACCCTGTTCCATTGGTCTATGTGTCTGTTTTGTGCCAGTACCAAGCTGTCTTGGTGATCACAGCTTTGTAATAAAGCTTGAAATCAGGCAACGTAATGCCCCCAGCTTTTTCTTTTTCAACATTTCCTTAGCAATTTGGGTTTTTTTTCTGGTTCCATATAAATTTTAGGATTGTTTGTTCCAGCACTTTGAAAAATGTTGGTGGAATTTTGATTGGGATGGCATTGAAAGAACAGATTGCTCTGGGCAGTACAGAGACCTAATTTTCAAATACCAAAAACATATGCTATTGTGAGATTCATGTAATTTCTACTTTGTCAAAGGACACTTGTTATGCAGCAATTACTAGCTTACTCAAGAATACAGAGTAGGACACACTTGGTTTAATATGCCAGGAATGTACGGATAAATCCAGGATTATCTGTCTGCCCAACACCCAGGGGTGCTTTTTCATCTTAGGTTATAAAAATGCTGACTCTTCCAGCTGTGTTTCAAATCTTCATAGTCACATATTCTATCTCTGGGTATATTTCACAGTGGAGGATATCCCTGTGAAGACTCCTAAACCTCTGGTGGGTTTTCAGCCATGAGAATTTGGAAAATTTTATCAGTTAATCAAGCAGTGAAAATGCTTTGTATCTGTTCATTCTTTAGCAAAAAGAACTTGGTGGTTTCTTTCAAGTTCATATATTAATGCTATGTCAAATAGTTTTTATTTTCACCCACCAGAAAGACTCAACTTTTCACTATGGTCTGAGGTCAGTTAAAACACCTTTGGCCCACTAATTGGCTAAGTCCAGTCTATTCTCCGATTTTCGGCAATTTTTAGGCAAAAGGATAATTTCAATTCATATTTTATTATTTGACACAGTAATAATTATAGTAACTAAAAAACTAGACAAGAAGCTAAAAAATACAGTGCAGTTAGTTGAATTACCTTAATCAACTAATTTATATGTATGAAAAAATCATTATAAAAATATACCAAAGGTACAAAGAAATTTTCAAAAACCCTTGCATAATTAGTATTTAGTCTATCAGTGCTCTGCATAAAATCATTAACTTACAGAAGTTTTAAAAAAAGTTTTACATATTCTCTTATGTGATTATAATGAAAGATAAGGGTGGTTCTTTTTTTTTAAACTCAATTCAATTCCCAATATCAATGACAGATGTCATCTCAACAAGTTAAAATTAATGAAGTGTTATTTAGGTAACATCTTTGACCAAAAATATTATTAGTACTACTCAAACTAGAAACAAGTAACCAGGGGTGCCTGGGTGGCTTAGTCCATTGAGTGTTGGCCTTAAACTCATATCATGATCACAGGGTGCTGGGATTGCACCAGGGTTGGGGTCCCTGTTCAGTGGTGAGACTGCTTTTCCCTCTCCTTCTACAACCCCCCCCCCCCCCCGGTTATGCTCTCTCATTCTCTCTTGCTCTCATTCTAGCTCAAATAAATAAAATCTTAAAAAAAAAGAAACAAGCAACTGTCTGATCCATATAAGTGATTTTTTCCTAATTCAGGTTATACTAGATTTCATTCTAAGTCAACTTAAAAACGTCAAATGTGTTTTTATTGGTAGAATATTGGGGAATTTTATTCATCCTGCAAATGTTTATTAAGAATGTACTACTATAAAACATTTCTCTGGGCAATGGGGATTTATACAATAATAAATGAAACCAACAAGCACTTGTCCTATTAGAGTTCACATTCTAGTCTTACCACAGTTTGTCATACATGCAACATTTGACTTTTGATCATAAATTTCAAAGTTGGTTAAAATAATTGTTGTGTTTCACCGTGAATAATACTCTGCTTTTATAAATGTACGTAATCATGTTTAAGTTAAAAGGACCCTAGACATTTAGGTCAAATTCTAACGGATAAAAGCAAAATCTTACATCAGTCTCTATGTGCCACTTTCATGATCAGGAATTAATCCAATTTCCAGGGTTCAATACTCTTTCTGGGTTGACTCTCCTGCTACATCATTCTTCTCTATGTTGAGTCAATCTTCTCAGTAACTTCAACCTGCTTACCCTGGTTCTGCTCTCTAAAGAGATAAACGAAATACATCAAATTCTTCTTAAAAAGACTTAATTATTTTGGCACCTCACCATGTCCCTCACTGTTGATGTTTTGTGTTTTTTGTTTTGTTTTTTAAATCTACTTCTTAAAAGATAAGTTACTCTCAGATTATTTTGAATGTGTAAAAGGTTTACAAAAAAGCACCACAGCACCATCTGTTGTTGCAAAACGTCACTGCAACTTCCTAAACAGGTCTTTAACACCTGCAGCTGTGATCCAGGCCCAAAGGGCATATGATTTCTCACTTAGAATGTGTAATGAGCATATGGATGTTCGAGGTAAAATCTTGATATCTCTTTGTATATTTGAAATATTTACTAGTTTAAAAAACAGCATGGCTAGGACATAACAAGTGTTATATAAATGAGCACACAGTGAAGCCTGAAGGATAAGCAGGGGCTAAACTTACTTGAGGTCTCATGGGTTATTCTAAGTTTTAGTGATTTTCTTCTCTGCAAGTACCATCAACATCGATTTAAGCCTGTCAATTACTAAGAATTCTAAATAACAGAATCCAAATTTGTAAGTTCATTATTATGTGCATTGCTATTTTCTTTTTATGAATATTCTCTAGCATTTCAGCAGAAAGCAGACACAAGTAAATGTTTACTCAAAGTAGCTAACTGGGTGCCTTTACAAGATTACTTCAGAAAGTAGAAAACAAATTTCTAATTGAAAACAGTGGTAATGCATTTATAAATATTACTTAAATATAAAGATGATTTAAAGAGAAAATGAACTGAAAATAACTTTACACAATCTAAAAAGAAAATGTGGTAATACACAAATACATTTAATATACCTTGTAGATGTCCTCTCTCTATTACATATGGAATTTGTGTACTGAAGACTAAAAGTTTGGAATAATTAACGACTGTATGCACACTTAGTAACTTTATTTAATCATAACAGATTTCCAACAAATTTTCATGAAAAGTGTACTAGGAACTCAATAAAATAGAGACTCTACATTAAATGGTCAGGTCTAATAAACAGTAATATTAAATCTAAGTGTTGTTTTGGGGTAAAATTCATTATCATTATGATAGTTGAACTGGTCATTAAGTAAATCTTGTTTGAGAAGTGGTTATTTTGGCAGTTGTTATATGTTGGTGGTTATCGGCCATGGAATTACTTACATTACTAATAACAGATACAGGTTCTGAGGTGGGGGTGATGATAGTGGATGTTAGGATTTAATCTGCAGGCACCTAACTCAGTTGCAATGGAAGAGGTCATTATGGATTTGTTGTTTTTGTCAAGTTGAGAGTGATGGTGTGACTTACTGAATTCACTACCAGCACAGACAGCACTGGTTCAGATGAATAAGTAATGGATGGCTTTGAATATGTCCATAGAAATTACAGTGCTTACAGATTCAGGTGACAGGGCACCGAAGGGCTCGGTGAAGTTCTGTCTGTTGTATTCGTACATACAGTAGTAAGGGGGCTGTAGAAATGATGGCACACAGGGATGCCACTGGCCTGGAGGACAAACTGATGCAATGCTCTCTATTAGGAAGTTCCAGCAGAGGTCGTGAATGTCATGCTATGACTGTGGCTCAGGACTTACTTGAAGGGTGGGGGAACTGCTAGCTGAATCGTGAGAGTAGATGACTTAAAATCAGTGGTTGCACCTTCCACTAACAGGTAATGTCAATTACAGAGATTATACATTCAGCTCAAGTCAAGTCATTATGGTGTGACTGGAAAGTCAGCTGAGTTGGTAGCATGTGTTTTATGTTATTTATACTTGGTGGCAGTGGAACTGAAGATGATGTTTTCGCTGAGTCAGAAAATAGACTAGATTCGGCCACTGAAGTGGAGGCAGCTCTGGCAAATAAGGTAAATTCAGCTGAGGAGCAGAGAGTAGTGTCTGGAGATCCTGTGAAACTGATGATGATTATAGGTTTACTTGAAATGGGAACGGTTCAGATCTGACTGGACGTTTTTAGGCGATTTATGTAGTCGGACCTGCAGCAGTGGCAGGAGGGACTGCCGATATGGATTAGAAAGAGCTGAACTGGTACCGTCATCGAACAGGATATTCAGCAGAGGTGAGAACAGTCACAGATTCAGTTAGTATGATCCTGGCAGTAATGGCTCGGGGGGCAACAGAAATGCTAATAGCAAGTGTGGTAATGCTTTCAGCTGAAAGCCAACGCTTGGAATGACGGTGGTAGGTTCAGATGAATAAAAGGTGCTCACAGTTGTGTCAGTGGGATAAGACAAAGTGACACCTGCTAGGGTGATTAGGGCCTCAGTAGGGGCAACAGCGGTGGCCACTGGGGTTCTAGCCTCCGTGGCAGTACGGGCACTCATTAGGCTGTGGTGGCTGTAGCCTCAGTGGTAGTGCTGGCAGTTGTGTTAGTTAGCTGAGACGAAGTGCTGGCTCTGTGGTGGTTATGGCTCTCACAGAAGCAACACTAGTGGTGGCCGTGGTTATTGTACGTTCAGGATAGGTTGTTGTGGTGGCCATGGTGGCTGTAGCCTCAATGGTAGCACAGCACTAGTTCCAGTGCTCTGTTCAGATGCTGCGGTAGCTGCGGCAGGAGTTCCAGGTTTGGTAGAGACAACGTTTGTGTCTATGGTGGTTGTTAGTTCAGCAAAAGTAATATTGGTGGCCGTGGTGGTTACAAGTTCAGTAGAAGTTGTAAGTGATGGCCATGATGATCCAAGCCTCAGTGGTAGCGCTGGCAGTAGATTCAGATGACAAGCTGACTGGTGTGGTGGTTGTAGGTTTGGTAGAGGCAATGCTGGTGGCTGTGGTAGTTGTAGAGTCATTAGAAGTTATAGTGATGCATGTGATGGTTTTTGGTTCATAGAAATTACACTGGTGTCTGCAGTGGTTGTAGCCTCAGCGGTAGTGCTGGCAGTTATTACAGTGGTTGGTTCAGATGCTGTAGTGACTGCTGCTATGGTGGTGAATTCAGTAGAGACAATTGTGGTGGCAGGTTCAATAGAAGTTGTAGTGGTGGCCATGGTGGTTGTGGGTTTGGTAGAAATTATAATGGTGCCCGTGGTGCTTGTAGCCTCAGTGGTAGTGCTGGTAGTTATTGCAGTGGACAGTTCAGGTGCTGAGGTAGCTGCTGTGGTAGCTGTAGGTTCAGCAGAGACAACAGTGGTGGCCAAAGTGGTTGTAGGTTTGGGAGAAGTTACAGTCATGGCCGTGGTGGTTGTAGGTTCAGTAAAAGTTGTAGTGGTTGTGGCAGTTGTAGGTTCAGTAGAAGTTGTGGCGGCCACACTGGATGTAGTTTCAGTAGAAGTGGTACTAGTGTCTGTGGTGCTTGTAGCCTCAGTGGTAGTGCTGGCAGTTATTGTGGGGGTTGGTTCAGATGCTGAGGTAGCTGCTGTGGTAGCTGTAGGTTCAGCAGAGACAACAGTGGTGGCCACAGCGGTTGTAGGTTTGGGAGAAGTTGTAGTCATGGATTTTTGGTGGTTGTAGGTTCAGTAGAAGTTGTGGCGGCCACACTGGTTGTAGTTTCAGTAGAAGTGGTACTAGTGTCTGTGGTGCTTGTAGCCTCAGTGGTAGTTCTGGCAGTTATTGTGGGGGTTGGTTCAGATGCTGAGGTAGCTGCTGTGGTAGCTATATGTTCAGCAGAGACAACAGTGGTGGCCACAGCGGTTGTAGGTTTGGGAGAAGTTGTAGTCATGGATTTGGTGGTTGTAGGTTCAGTAGAAGTTGTGGCGGCCACACTGGTTGTAGTTTCAGTAGAAGTGGTACTAGTGTCCGTGGTGCTTTTAGCCTCAGTGGTAGTTCTGGCAGTTATTGTGGGGGTTGGTTCAGATGTTGAGGTAGCTGCTGTGGTAGCTGTATGTTCAGCAGAGACAACAGGGGTGGCCACAGTGGTTGTAGGTTTGGGAGAAGTTGTAGTCATGGCCGTGGTGGTTGCAGGTTCAGTAGAAGTTGTGGCGGCCACACTGGTTGTAGTTTCAGTAGAAGTGGTACTAGTGTCCGTGGTGCTTGTAGCCTCAGTGGTAGTGCTGGCAGTTATTGTGGGGGTTGGTTCAGATGCTGAGGTAGCTGCTGTGGTAGCTGTATGTTCAGCAGAGACAACAGGGGTGGCCACAGTGGTTGTAGGTTTGGGAGAAGTTGTAGTCATGGCCGTGGTGGTTGCAGGTTCAGTAGAAGTTGTGGTGGTCACGCTGGTTGTAGTTTCAGTAGAAGTGGTACTAGTGTCCGTGGTGCTTGTAGCCTCAGTGGTAGTGCTGGCAGTTATTGTGGGTTTTGGTTCAGATGCTGAGGTAGCTGCTGTGGTAGCTGTATGTTCAGCAGAGACAACAGTGGTGGCCATAGTGGTTGTAGGTTTGGGAGAAGTTGTAGTCATGGCCGTGGTGGTTGCAGGTTCAGTAGACCTTAAAGTGGTACCTGTGATGCTTGTAGCCTCAGTGGTAGTACTGAAAGTTGTTGTGGTAGTCGGTTCAGATGAAGTGGTGGCTGTAGTGGTTGTTGCAGGTTCAGTCGAGGCAGTACTGGTGGCCATGGTGGCTGCAGGTTCAGTAGAGGTTGGAGTGGTGGTCATGGTGGCTATAGGTTTGGTAGAAGTGGTAGTGGTGGCCCTGGTGGTTGCAGATCTGGTAGAAGTTGTAGTGGTATCTGTGGTGGCTGTAGACTCAGGGGTAGTGCCAGCAATTGTGAGAGTCGGTACTGATGATGTGGTGATGGCTGTGGTGGTTGTAGCTTCAGTAACAGTTGCAGAGGTAGCCTTGGAGGTTGTAGATACTGTAGAAGTTATGGTGGTGGCCATAGTAGTGATAGGTTCAGTAGACACTGAAGTGTTAGTGCTAGAAGTTTTTGTGGTAGTGGGTTCAGATGATGTGGTAGCTGCTGTGATAGTTGTGGGTTCCATAGAGAGTGTATTGGTGGCTATAGTGGTTGTTGGCTCTGGAGAGGCAGCAGTGGTGGCCATGATGGTTGTAGCCTCAGTGGTTATGCCGGCAATCTTTGTGGTAGGGAGTTCAAGTGAACTGGTGGCTGTAGCTGTGGCTGTAGGTTCAGTAGAAGCAGTAGTAGTGGCTATTGTGGTTTTCACCTCAGTGGTATTGCTGGGAGTCACTGTGGAATTTGGTTTATTTGAAGTGTTTGTTCCTGCCATTGTTTTATGTTCAGTATAAGTGGTAGAAGTTGTAGTGGTAGCTGTTGCTATTAGACTGTCAGTGGAAGCTGTGGTCTTTGCACTAATTAGTTCTGTTGAAGTGCTAGCAGTGGTCATAGCGATGGAGGCTGAATCAGATGTTGTGGAAGAATCTGTTATAGTAATAGGAACCGTAGTTTCAGAACTGGTAGATGAGGTTGTCCCATGGTTTTGAGGGAGTTGAATAATAACAGATGCAACATTATTTTTCCTATTATACACCAGACACTCTATGAGGACTCCGATGGTTGTTGTTAATGCACAGGCTAAGAGACAAGCCAGGAAGATTCTCCAAAGAGACCAGTCACTGAAGAAATTTCGTGTTACCTGGAAAGGATTTACATTAAGATTACTACAAATGAAACCAAATGTTTCTGGGGCGCCTGGGTGGCTCAGTGGGTTAATGTCTGCCTTCAGCTCAGGTCACGATCCCAGGGTCCTGGGATCGGCCACATCAGGCTCTCTGCTCAGCAGGGAGCCTGCTTCTCTTCTCTCTACCCTCCTCTCTGCAGACAAATAAATAAAATCTTTAAAAAAAAAAAAAAAAGAAAGAAACCAAATGTTTCAAGCAAACCTGATGCCTTCAATAATCCTTTTTATAAACAAATCACTTCATTAAAGGTTGTATAAATATAAGAAACTGGGCACCTGGGTGGCTCAGTTGTTTGAGCGACTGCTCAGGTCATGATCCCGGAGACCTGGGATCGAGTCCTACACTGGGCTCCCTGCTCAGCATGAAGCCTGCCTCTCCCTCTCTCACTCCCCCTGCTTATGTTCCCTCTCTGGCTGTGTTTCTGTCAAATAAATAAAATAAAATCTTTTTTAAAAATATAAGAAACTATATTAATAGTGTCACTAAGAAATATTGACTTAAATTTCAGTTTTTATTTAGGAAAGACTTTGTCTTTATACTGTATTTGATAAAGAAACAAACTCCACTGACTTTCATGTTTTCTTTTCAAATATCTGCATTTCAAACTAAGAAATATATTGAACGCCTTCTTGGAAATTCCTTATTCTTCTCACTGTCAAAAGAACTATCTATACATGTGTGAATGATGGTTGAAGACTGATCTCAGGGACTCCAAAGAGCTGGTTAAATTCTCTTCCCCTTTGGGCCTTTCATAAATTTGTCTTCTTTGGAGCCTTCCACAGCATTAATTAAAGTCTTATCAAATTTTCTGGCTAACTTTTCATACAGGTTAGTATTGGCAGCATTAAATTCAGAGTCTGAAACATTTATAAAATCTATTTTCTGCTACCACTAGCTATTTTCATTCGGTAAGATGTTTCTGTGATCCTAGTGTTTCATCTATAAAAATTTATGTAATAAAATTAGAGTAAGAAATTAACACCAGTAAATTTACTTTTGCAAATTCCAAAGTACCATGCACATGTAATTTGTTATTATAGAGGAAATACTGCATAGTATTAAAACATGTTAAGTCTTGAGAGTCTTGAACTTAAATCCCATACCTTTAATAATTTGTCTAATTATCACCTTGACCTATATCAAAATTTGGAATAATAATATCTATCTCAAAGTGTTTTTGAGAAAATTAGAATACAAAATTTCCTCTATAATTAGATTTTTGCAGAAGGCAGTATACACTGTAGTAATTACGAGCACAGGCACTGGAGTCTAACAGATTCAGGTTTAAATTTTAACCTCTCCTTTCACTGGATAGATGGTGGCATTTGGAAATCTGCATTATCACGCAAAGCCTTAATGCTCTAACTGGGTTAGAGCTATTTCACAGGGTTGATGTAAATAGTAAATAATGAAACTGTATGGATAATATTTTCCTAGCACCTCCTAAGCATTCAAAGAAACATTTGGTTTCACTAGTTAGCTCATTATGATCCCTTTTCCTTTGACTGAAAAAGATCACTAAAAGAAACACAGAGTAGAAGTCTTTATAGCATGCAGAGTAGCTCTTAAATGTCCTAAAATTTGGGACTCTGTTTTAGACAATAAACCCCAGTTTGGGTGTTATGAGCGATGCTCACGGGCAATCAGGAGCAATGCAAAGGCACGGGGTACCAAGGCTGAGAGAATTCAGGGCACCAAGTAAGAAAGCCCAAAGATAAATGGTATCTTTTGCCTTATGTTCTCTAGGCCTTAGAAAAGTAGTCAAAGGTGAAGGAGAGGAAGGTCTATACTCCTTTCTTAGCTTAAAGAAGCAATGGCCATCATTTTCTGTTTAAAACTTTAATAGGAGGAAAGACTAACAGAAACTCTTCTGAGACAGACTTCAGACCTGTGTTCCAGTGTTGTTATTGCCACTAATTAGGTATGTTACAAACACTGGGAACTTCCTAGACCACACTGTTGCCCATCGATAGCTAAGGAAAGGCATCTAAAGTAACTTTCTGCTTTTGGAAACATCAGAGACGCATTCTCTAAATAATTCTTAGATATCAAAAGCATTCTTCCACCATGTCTTTTGACATAAAGAGTTTATCTTCTCTTAATTTGCCACAGTCTCTTCAAACTACCTTCACAGTAGTATTAATCAAATCAATCAATTGATTAATCAGGGTATAGTCCAGAGCTAGAGCTCTGAACCAAACTGTCAAGCATCATCAGCAGTCAGTCAAAACCAAGTTTTCCCTCATGAGAAAAGATCAGACCTCAAGGTAAAAAAAAAAAAAGAGAATAATAAGAAAAAGTCAGGAATATGGGAAATCTGCTTCTGAGAACCAAATCAGAAGTGGTGCTAACTGGTTTCTGAGTCAAGGCTGAAAATACATGAGGTCAAAACCAGAAGGCTAACAGAAGGCCCCAGTTAGGCTCAGAAGCCAGAAGGGAAGGAAAGTGAGACCCACAGACAGGTCCCCAGAGCCTCAACACATGACTTCATCTTCCATGGAGCAAGGGTTAATTAAAATGTCTCACTGTCAGTGCAGTTATTATTTAATTAAAATGTCTCACTGTCAGCCTTCCAAATAAGGGAGCCCAAAACTTTGCTTTATTTCCTTCCTTTGACTCATATATTTTCTTTAAACGCTGTGTATGTTCTTTTATTCCACCAAGATCATTAGCTCTTTAAATGAAGACCCCCATAAATCTATTTCTTTTGCATGCCCTTTCAGTGACTTCACATGTTCAAAGGATGTTGCAGATTTTCAAAAGAATAATGGTAATGTTAACTGACGGGATGCTTTTCCTCCAAAATGTTAGATGAAGAGTATTTCTGTTGATTATATTACACTCTGGAGAAACAGTGTTGCCCCAAACATTACCTGACAGTGTTGAAGTTCTCTGTTTGGAAATTCTGAGAATCCAGGGGTCCCTGTGTTGGTGCAGACAGCAGTTAAATCGGTACCAACATCACCAGTTACATCAGTTGATGTTGAAAACTGGCATGATGAACTGTGAGCTTCATGGTTTCTTGGATTGAATGACTGTGCATAGACAAGAATGGAGAAAAAGAAAAAGGCTATTGTATTTGATGCCTAAGGTAATATATTCTGACAAATATAAATCAGACTGTTAAATATTAGGACATATTTGACCAAATAAGATCATTTGAAAACTGGTTAAATAACAAAAGAATACATTCATTATATTTATTCTCAAAACATGGAAATCTAGTTTGGTCATCCAAAGTTACATTTAATTATTTTATAAAATTATTGAAGCTAAAATCCAGGAACAGGCATTATCTTTCATTGTTATATTTAATACATTTGTTAAATATCCTTACATTGCAAGTTGGTGTAGGGAAATCATGTTTTTTTAGAAGTCCCACTATGAAAATTCTAGAGACCTTAAGGCTTTTTTAAAAATTATGTTATGTTAGAAGATGTGGTCCATATACACAAGGGAATATTACTCAGCCATCAGAAAGGATAAATACCCAACTTTTGCATCAACATGGATGGGAGTGGAGAAGATTATGCTGAGTGAAATAAGTCAAGCAGAGAAAGTCAATTATCATATGGTTTCACTTATTTGTGGAACATAAGGAATAGCATGGAGGACATTAGTAGAAGGAAGGGGGGGAAAGAAGGGGGAACAACTGGAGTGGTGACAGAGACCTTATGGCTTATCAAAACAACTCTTTTGAGAAAACCAAGATCTAAAGAGATGAAGTGAGATTCTGGATTCAGTAAATTACAAAAAGCTACTTCTTCCACTGCAATAAACAAAACAAAACAAAACAAAAACAAAGGGAGAGCTTTGAAAAAAATGGAAATTAGATTATCTAAAAATTAAAAAAAATAGATAAAATTTAAAAGAGGAAAGAGCTTTTCCAAAGTGATCTAATATCACAGGCCATCTTCTTGTCTGGGGGCATATGTGAATTCTGAGTATGAGCCTGAGCTTCTGGCTACCAAAAGAGGTCAACAAAACTTTTGGTATTCATGTGAGGTTGACATGACATAATTGAAAATAAAGGAAGCAAGGCCTTTTGAATGTTCTGGGATGGCTCCAGAGGCTAGAAGCCTGGGACAGAAAAGCAGAGTAAAGTCTAGAGCGGTATCACAGTAAACAGAAGATAAAATCATTGTAGAAGAAGGAGACTTAACCACAAATACAAGACTGGTTCCCCACTTAGGACAGTTGTCAGATTTTGAGGGTTTCTGGCATAAGAAGCTAAAGGATTGACTATGAATCCTTTGAAGGTCAGTCTCTCAAAAACAGAAATACAAATATTCTCTAAACAAAATAGTAGCAAATTAAATCCAAAAATATATAAAAATCTAAAAATTTCACAACCATTTATGATAAAATTCTTCAGCAAACTAGTAATAGAAGTATTTTCCATAATCTGACAAAGAATAGCTCCATGAAACTTAAAGCTAATGTCATAATGGTGAAATATTTCACACTTTCCCCCTGAATTTAAGAAAAAATAGAAGATGTTCACTTTTAACACTTCCATGCGATATTACCCTGGAGGTCGTAGCCAGTCATTAGGTTAAGAAACAAAGTGTTTTAAAATTTGAAGAAAATAATAATGGCATAACTGAGTTTATAGAAAATCCAAAAGAATCTACAAAGAAAATATAATGAATTAATGAGGTCACTGGATACAAGGTAATACAAAAATCAATTGGATTTCTATAAAATAGCAAGAAAACATTTGAAACTGAACTTAATATGCCATTTAAAACAACACAAAAAAAGCATGTAGAAATAAATCTAAAAAGAAAAGTACTCAATCTCTACCTTAAAACCTCAAATCATTACTAATAAAAGTTAAAGAAAACCAATATAAAAGAAAAAATAAACCATGTTTATGGATCTGAAGAATTTAGGTATTATGATATAAATTTTCACAAATATGCCAATTCAATGATCTCCCAGTCAAAACTACATAAGTTTTTTAACAGAAATCAACAAGTTGATTCTAAAAATTTGTATAGAAATGCAAAGGATCTTGAATAACCAAGATAACTTGAACAGCAATGCTTAAGTACTACCGAATTTCAAGATTTACTATAAAGCTAGAGTATTCTAGATTGAGTAGTAGCAGTACAAGAGTAGATAAATAGAACAAAAGAACGGACTAGAGTCCTAAGACAGACCTACACATATACAGTCTCTTGATTTACAAAAAAAGCATCAAGTCAGTAGAGACAAGATGACCTTTACAATGATCTGTACAGAAAAAAAATCTCCATATCAAAAAACATTAAACCCTACTTCCTATCATATATAAATGAATTTTAAATGGACCATAAGCCTAAATGTGCAAATAAAAACATCAAGCTTCCAGATAAAAACACAGGACCTCTCCTCTTCCCCACCACAGGACCTTTTTAACTGAGTTTCTTGACACTATGAAGACACAGTGAAAGAGCTGCAGGGCAAGAAGTTCCATGAAGAACTTCTTCAGGGGAAGGGAGTGCTGATCTAAAATCAAGAGAACGATTTCTCTGCATAGTGGTTTCCTTGTTAGGGCACAGGGACAAAAATATTTTTCCTCAAAAAATATAATTTTTCCATTGAAATTTGTACTGATGTCACTCAGCACATTTCCATTGCATCTGATAAAGATCCCAATATCAAGGTCTTTAATCAGGTGTGCACACTTACATACAAGGCAGTCATAAACGCACAGCACTGAACTGTTTCTTCTAAAAACGTAACCATAGTTGAATAATATTGTATATAATTGAATACTAAATATTTCATCTGAATATAATTCTTTACCCCAAACAGAAATTCATAAGAAATTAAAGAGGCCAATCTGAAGGATCTGCTAGTTTGCTGCCCAGGCCTAGACTTCACTCACAGGATGACTTTTCTGACCTTCAAAAATATGTAGAAACCTGGGCACCAGGGTGGCTCACTGGTTAAGCTTCTGCCTTTCGCTCAGGTCATGATCCCAGGTTACTGGGATTGAGTCCCAGTCCCACATCAGGCTCCCTGCACAGCGAGGAGTCTGCTCCTCCCTCTCCCTCTGATCCTCCCCTCTGCTCATGCGTGCAAATAAATAAATAAAATCTTAAAGGAGACAGAGAGAGATGTAGATGTAGAAATCTTTGAGCTATGGCAAATCTACACATTACCCTAAAAATCTAGGCAGTTAAAATCTACTCACATTTTTAAAAACGTAACTTGTTAGATGCAATCAAATACAGATTTATTGGCTTGTGCTTGAATTATGGTAACTCTAGAGAATTATTTGAACAGGATATTAAATTGTTAGCCCCATATTGCTAATACCTTAGATTAATGAATACTAAACTAAATTTCTCAATTATGTACATATTGATAAACAGGAAAAGTTTTCTAATTTTCTAAGTAGTAATAGAATAGTTAAAAATTGGCTTTCATGTAAAACTTCTAAGAATTCCTTTTTAGGAAGAACCATGTTGTAATAAAGACATATTAGGGTTGTACAGATATTGAAAACAAGACTCTGAGCCATCAGAAATATCACTGATGTCACTATACTCACCAGCTGGTTTTCGGAGTGTTCGATATTCACTACGTATTTCCCATGTTTTCTGCCCATTCTTGAACTGCCCATATCACAAGCTACCAGAAACATTTCTCAGCCTGTTCATTGCCCTTTATATCTGCCATCCTGAGAAATAATTGAGTCAGTTAATATTAAATCTACTATGAGACATCACTGCCAGTGTGGATTAGACTAAATAATAAATCATTACTCTTTATATGGGATCCACCTTAAAGGAAGAAGTGGGGCATTAAGCAATTAAGGATGCAAAAAAATCAGGCCACCTCTACAATTACATTCTCAATGCTACTTACTCCACCAAGCAGCCCACCTAGCAGAAACGGCGACGGTACCATCCACCCTCCTTCCTTCTCTCTCCTATCACATCCTTCCTGGAGATTTCCCTTCTGACTTTACAAACAGCCCAAGTGAGAACTCTGAAATAAGTGAATGTTGGTATTGTTCCTTTACTAAGAACACGTGAACATCTTTTCCCCATTATTGGAAACAACCACTGCTCCTCAAGTCTTGACCTTCTTAGTTTCCTCCCCCACTTGAAAATATAGATAGTTTAATCGATGAACAAATTGTAAATGTTTCCACCAGGGTCCCTTCTCTTCCCTTCTGTGGGAACTATTTGACATACTTCGCCAGAAGATTACTTCCGATTCTGCTTGCAGTTTAGTAACAGAATGCATGAGCTGGCGGGGCTCTTCTAACTTCTTCAAATCATATTTGAAAGCAAAGGACTTTTTTCTTATCTGTAGAAGTATCTTTGGCAAGATCTAAAACACAATCGGCGAGAGATAAATAGTATTTTTAAAGATTTTATTCATTTATTTGAAAGACAGAGAGAGGGGCGCCTGGGTGGCTCAGTTGGTTGAGCGACTGCCTTCAGCTCAGGTCATGATCCCAGAGACCGGGAATAGAGTCCCACATCAGCTCCCTGCCCGGCGGGAAGCCTGCTTCTCCCTTTCTCACTCCCCCTGCTTGTGTTCCCTCTCTGGCTGTGTTTCTCTCTGTCAAATAAATAAAATCTTAAAAAAAAAAAAAAAAGAAAAGAGAGAGAGAGAGAGTGCACATATGCATAAGCACAAGTGGGGAGAGGGGCAGAGAAGAGGCAGACTCCTCGTTGAGCAGAAAGCCTGATGGAGGACAGATCCCAGGAGCCTGGGATCATGACCTGAGACGAAGGCAGATGCTTAACTACTATGCCACCCAGAAGCCCCAAGATAAATAATTTCTAACCTCAAATGAAAAGTTATCAATTGGCTCCCAACACATGTATCCAGGGAACCCCAAATAAAATTGGTGCAGAAAGCTATTTGCAAATAATAGTGCTTAAATAACCTAAAATATCTAAAAAATACTCTTCGGTAGTAATCCATCCATGATAATTTCTTGTTAACAAAGTACTTTATTTTTGTTGTTGAAAATGTCTTCTGTAGGACTTTTTAATTCAGCTAGATCTGTCAGTTGTCAAAGGTAAGAATTACCCCATAATAGAATTGCAAGAGGTCCAAGAGATCTTGTAGTTGAGCCTTGTCATTTTAAAGGTGTGGAAATTTGTGTCCAGACAGGGAAAATGATGAAACTAGTTGTGTGGAACCTGGATTCCTTTCAGTCTAATACCTTCTCCATAACTAGCCTGTTAACAGTGGCTTCATAGAATGATAGACAGCCTAGTAGGAAGTCAAGCAAATGCCCTTTTGAAAACAAGTAAAACAAAGATTTAAAAGACCTGGAGTTGGAAAGGATACTAGATGGGATGACTTATAAACCCAGAGCCATCTGAGACTTTACTAAACCAGACTTTCAGGGGCAGGATCTGGGAATATGGCTTTTTGGCCAAATGTCAAGTAATTCTTATCAGACAATGTTTGAGAAATATTTTACAAAACAATGAATCCTAGTGTGATCATGGGGTATCTTCATATCTTTAGAAAGAAAACTGTGTATGTAGAAACCTCAATTTTCTTAAATTAAACAAGGGGTTAAGTTTTTTAATTGTTTATTCACTCAACAAATGCTACTGAGTCCCTACTATATCCAAGTACTCTGTAAGGTGCTGAGTGTTCAATGGTGAATAAGTCAAAATTCTTGCCCTCCTAGAGTACAGTAAACATATACATATTAAAACACTTAAAAGTTATTTCTAAAGTTCTCTTATAAATGCATCCTTTAGCTAAAAGTTTCCATTGGAATTCACAGAAGCAAAGTAAAACAGCTCTGGAGTCTACAGAACATAAAAGATGTGAAAAATCTAGGGGAAGGTTTTGTTCTAAGGAGGAGTGGGAAAAGGTGCTTTATCCTTCCATGCTGAAACTAAGCCAATAAAACAGTGACTTCTGGGACTGCCTAAGTAGAGTGATCATACAATTTGTCACTGCAAACCAAAATACTTTTGAAAGCAAAAGGAAACAGCATTAATAATTTAACAGAGATAATACTGCCCCATGCAAAGTAGGACATGTGGTCACTTAGCTATAAGGAACCCATGTGAATTAGAAAATTCATTAGTACTGGGGCACATGGTGGCTCAGTCGTTAAGCTTCTGACATTTGGTTTCTGCTCAGGTCATGATCTCAGGGTGGTGAGATCAAGCCCTGTTTTAGGTTACATGCTCAGTGAGGAGTCCACTTGTTCCTCTCCCTCTGTTCCTTCCTCTTGCTCTGCCTCTCTCGCAAATAAATAAATAAATAAAATCTTTAAAAAAAAAAAAAAGGAAGATTCACTAGTACTACTCATGATCACTGGATAAGTCAATAAATTTAAAAATCAGTATCTCTAGTGAATACATATTTCAGTTGAGTAAAACACATATTTTACTTGAGCTTTTTCTTTTAAAGATTTTATTTATTTATTTGACAGAGAAAAATACAGCAAGAGAGGAAACACAAGCAGAGGGAGTGAGAGAGGGAGAAGTGGGCTTCTCTCGGAGCAGAGAACCTGAGGCAGGGCTCAATCCCAGGACTCTGGTATCATGAGCTGAGCTGAAGGCAAACGCTCAACAACTAAGCCACCCAGATGCCCCTTACTTGAGCTTTTTAAAAAGCTAGTATCACACTGTTGTACTAAGATATGCATATTGAGAGCGTGCCCTGGAGTTCCATAACCAGTGAGTAGATAAAATTTCACATTGTATGTCATGAAGTCTCTGACAAAACAGTATCAAACTTCTACCCTATTATTAATTAATTCTTATAAAAGCCAAAGTAAAAAGGAAAAATAAACGACTGTGTCCCAACTTTTCAGTATAAAATTCAAACTTTCTCTATTTCTAAAGAGCACATTTTATCCTTTTATTACATCAAAGACTGACTACTAGAGCAGAGTGGTCCTGGATGATTACAGCGTGCAAAGAAATACAGGCAACTCTCATTGGTGTGCTGAGCATCTCATACTAAAGCTCTTTGATATGCAGAATCTGAAGCCAATAGGATTTGGAAGTCTGTAGTAATTGACAGGGGTTGCCGGTCCTTTCACAACTGGTAAATTTCTTTTTTAGCCAAAAGAATGCTGAACCTGTAAATAGGTCATCTATTATAAAATGAACCACACTAGAGTCTTAAAGATTATAGCAAAATTAATTTATTGATCAAGTTACCCACTTCAAATATTTCCATGACAGAAATGTCACTGCAATCTGATACTTATCCAAACATTTTTATATTTCTGCTTCAGTTTTTTAGTGTGATGACAACAAATATGACGGCTCCAGCTCTCTCATCTTAATCATTTTTTTTAGGTCAGGTCATTATTATAGTTCATCATATTGTGCTGAGTGATCAAAATGATAACGAAACAGATACCATATTTGAAAGACTTCATTCGGGGCAGTATTGAGGTTTGCATTTCCTATTAACTTAAACTTGATAAGATAATCATTTAAAATGCATAGCAATTATAAAAGAAGCTTTTAACTGTCAAGTAAAAATTAAACCAATGCAATGACGATGTCAAAAAAAAAAAAGATCAAAGGGGGAAAGCGAACAAACTAAAATGATTTGCATAACTGTTCAAGAAGCTACCTCTCCTGTCCCTTCCAGCAGAAAACAACACTTTAAAGAAATTAAGGGGTTATTTTTCTTTCCCATTGAGAGAAGGCTGCAGGAGGACAGGTGAGGCAGAGATGAGCGGTAAGGACACAAACATTTCCCCCGTTGTTAAGGAATGTCACCAGGGCACACGCCATGGGCACTGCTCCACACCTGGCTCGCTGCTCATTCAGCCACATCTCGTCATTAATATTACTGACATTTCTTGTGAAGGGCTGCCTCCTCTAGTGCATTCCACACTGATCTTATCTAAATCCTCCTAATACCTCCCTGAATTAAATATCATTACCCCATTTTCCTGGGAAAATACCAAAGCGTTTAGTGATACTCTATGAGCCTTGAAATAAGTTTGTGGCTTCCCATTCATCCACCCAAGTAGTGATTATTAAATACTTATATTCACTGTGTCATACTAAATGCAGAGAAAAATTAGAAGATGCAGAAGTAGGAAAGATACTTAGAAACCTAATCTCTTATGGATAGAAAAACACAACTAGAGACTCTGGTAACATGTCTCAGGATATATCAGCACCACCTTAGTTGTTTACTGGCAGCAAGAAAGGAGTCGTGCTAATACTTGAAGTGGACTTGCCTACTAGCGAGATGATGCTGGGATTTACATTCAAATTTTATCAAAGGCTTAGAAATGGCTAGGCGGAAGACAAGACTTACTATCTGTATTAATGATTCTCATAAATCTCTTCCTCCAGTAATTATGGTAGCCCCATCAGTAACCGCAATCCTCCAATGATTGACAGTGATCCTTAAACACCAATCACAGGATTCCACCCCCTACTTGGTACTCCAAAGGATTCCCAACGCATTTAGGGAAAAAATGCAAATTTTTAACAAAGGCCAAAAAAACCCTGTCTACCTCTAAAATCTTAGCTTATACCATTACTCCCCTTATTCACTGCTCTTCAAACATGTTCTCTTTTCTCATGAATTTGACAGAAGCATGTCACACGATCTTTGTCCACCTGTGTTTTCCTTGGAAAGTCACGCCCCATCCCTCACTCCTTTCCCAAGCTTGTTTCTGCCCATCTGTGGCAAGCAAAATGATAGCCCACCAAAGATGTCCACATCCTAATTCCTGTGGGCATGTTAGGTTATGGGACAAAGCGGAATTAAGGTCACAGACAGGACTGAGATGGTTAATCAGCTGACCTTAAATTAAGGAAATTTATCCATTCATCTGTTGATGGGCACCTTGGCTCTTTCCACAGTTTGGCGATTGTGGCCATTGCTGCGATGAACATTGGGGTGCATATGGCCCTTCTTTTCACTACTTCCGTATCTTTGGGGTAAATGCCCAGTAGTGCAATTGCAGGGTCATAGGGTAGCTCTATCTTTAATTTTTTAAGGAATCTCCACACTGTTT
>PITA01025501.1:0-10140 GCA_004023965.1 Spilogale gracilis
AAAAAAAAAAAATCTGCTGTGTTTCCCAAGTTCCCAATTTGGGGCATATATTTACCTTGATAGTATTTTAATTTAGCTGATCTTGGAACATATTTAACAGCTATGAAAATATCAGCTTCAACAATGAGAAAGCTTACAGAAAAATGCAGATCAGTCTCAACTGTCATCTCCCCTCTTTGTCTAATTCTTACTGAGCCCCGAGGGTCTCTGGTTTTCAGAGGGGCTCGGTGGGAGCCAGAAGAAAGCATTTTCATTTTCAAATAAGCGTATCTTTCAGTCAAACTTGAACAAAGTAAATGTCCTCTGGAGCTGGTTTCATAATAGGTTCCTCTTATGAAGACTGGCTCTAACCAGTTCTTGGGAAATGTGCTTACAGACAGGGATTGCCCAACTGATTTCAGTAGACAAGAAAGTACATAGGGTGATAGACGACATGCCAACGAATATGTACTCTACACACATCTTTATGAACAGACTGACCCACTAAACAATGTGACATACTTGTTACCAAGATTTAGATAATACTGTCCAAGAGCACAAGGCGTTCTTCACAGAAACTTAAAAGTAAACAGTTCTTTTCTTGATGGCAGAATAAAAATTACCTCTGTGGGGTTTGACCATATAGATAGCTAGAGGAGACAGCTGCCCACACAGTTTAATTTGAGGGAAGCCATAAGGTTCTGACTGTTGGAAAATATTTTCCCCTTTCATTTCTCAGAACATAGCCTTCCCCATATGTCTGGCCTCCATTCTCACCATTTGTCACCCATGAATTAGACACTAAGTAGAACAGTTTTCTCTATAAAGTCACTGTGAAAATTGTACATAAAGGGAGGGGCATTTCCCCCCATTTATGCAGTAATATGCGTTCACTCATTGATGTAGGTTAATTTACCAGGATTACTTATCAGCTTGGAAAACAACTATTGGGATTCTGTTGACATAATGACATAAAAAGGTAAGTTTTTCATGAGAGTTGAGGCATGGGTTTCATGGGCCGTTGCCCAGAATCAGCAGACCTGGTTGGAGCCAGCAGAGGGCACCCTAGGAAACAAGCACAAGGAGACTAGACACATAATAGTGGAACAGATTGACTAAACCTAACCTTTTTCGCCCTTATAATTTTTTTTAAGGTAGCCCTGATCACCACAGAGCAAATCAGACAACTTCAAGGTTAACTGGTCATAAGTAGACTTGTCAGGAGGCTACAGATTACTTCTGGATTCTGTAGTGCTAACAGAAGAACAGTCTTCATGATCACGATCATGGTGATTTCTCCCGTGGGCCGTATGTACCTTCTCAGTTGCCTCTGGTAGAATCAGTCATTTTCATTCCTCTCATAGGTAATAGGAAGTTTCTGACAGTGACAGAAAACATAAAGACCATTAGAAAGGCCCAGAGAGGAATCAGGACTGATGAGCAGTTTTAAGGGCGATCTTAGATAATATCCTCTCTGATTGCTCCATAATATAGATTGCTAGAAAGGCCACCAAATTTCTTCTGTCTTTGAAACTTGTTTGCTGGGCACCTGGGTGGCTCAGTAGGTTAAAGCCTCTGCCTTCAGCTCAGGTCATGATCTCAGGGTCCTGGAATCAAGGCCCGCATCGGGCTCTCTGCTCAGTAGGGAGCCTGCTTCCTCCTCTCTCTCTGCCTAATTGTGATCTCTCTCTCTCTCTCTGTCTCATCTGTCAAGTAAGTAAATAAAATCTTTTTTTTTTTTTAAAGATTTTATTTATTTGACAGAGAGAAACACAGCTAGAGAGGGAACACAAGCAGAGGGAGTGAGAGCGGGAGAAGCAGGCTTCCCGCCCAGCAGGGAGCCCGATGTGGGGCTCGATCCCGGGTCTCCAGGATCATGACCTGATCTGAAGGCAATCGCTTAACCAACTGAGCCACCCAGGTGCCCCAGTAAATAAAATCTTAAAAAAAAAAAAAGAAACTTGTTTGCTCACATATGTGGATGGTCTTTATAGAAATTGACAGATAAAGCCAGATTAATTTTTAGAGAGTCAGAGGATACCTTATCCGTACAGTATACTAAATTGTTCCTAAGTGTGGAGTACACTTCAGACTCACAGAGATAATCCCAAACTAGAATTGAGCGTGTGCTTGTACTATGCCAGGGTATAGGAAATGAACATTGAAAAATTAGCAAAACAAATTAATAATCCAAATCAATATATAGAGCAGAATGTGAGGATCCAACATAATTTATGTAGCCAGTAACTATTTTCCTCCCCATTCCCTACCCCTACAAAAAATTTTAACAGTGAACCTGTTTTATGACAAAAATAAATATAAAAGTGTTAGGCTCTGATGAGAAAAGAGGATATAGGCATGGTCAAGGCCTAGAATTGTTCCTTTTTTTATACCTTTGTCAGTCTTCCCCCACTATTCTTTAAAAAGCCCGTGAGTGCAGAGTCAAAGTGCTTCGATTTGGTAAATGCCCCATAAATGCTGGTTTAATGAATAAACCACCCAGTACATTCCCTAGGCTTGAGACGGAATTTGGGGTGATAGCCCAGTTACAGGTGCTGAGAGGAAGTCTAGTCAGGTCACTGGAACTTGGTGCCCAGTATGTGTCCTTAGAGGAAATAGCTATCAGTGATGTGCAGGAAGAAGTTCTGGAATGTGCCTTCAGTCAGGTAGCAGAGGCCGAGAAACAAGAAAGCTAGAAGGGGCAGCACACAGTACATGTGCATAGAAGTAAGATCAGGACAGTCTATCAGTACGTAGAAGAACACTAACATTGGGCTGGTGTCAAGGAAAGATTATTGTCATTGAGAAGGCATCCACGTGAACAAAGCAGAGGCCAAGCTCTAGAGTATAAGGTTATCAAGATAGGACTTTAGATATTTCTAAAAATAGAAGCTTCCAAAGCTAAGGTTCATGGGAGAGGCTTGGTTTCATTAACAAAGCAAGCAATAGTAGCAGCTCAGCAACATGTGTTGTTGGTCCATCTTATGGATGAACAAGATGAGGCTTTGTGAGAATAAAATGCCCAAGGCCATCCAGCTAATGTAAGTCCCCGATCTGGGTTTTAAAAATAAACCCTGCCAGGGCTGCCTGAGTAGCTGAGTCACTTAAGCAGGAGACTCTTGATCTCAGCTCAGGTCTTGATCTCAGGGTCGTGAGTTCAAGTCCTTTGTGGGACTTAAAGCAAACCCTACTGAAGTCTGAAATTAATTCTTCTTTTTCTTACTTTGGTGCACAAGTCTAGAAGATCAGTTACTGGAACTAGTAAGTCATTCTAGCTTTATAACTTCATTTCGACTCCTCTGAGCACTGGACTAGTACTCCTCTTGTCAGTCCATAGATGATTCCAAGGCCGGGGATGGAGCTGAGTCTGTTATTTGTGGTTCTCAGTGCTGCCTGCATGTCAGAATTATCTCTGTAGAGTTAAAAATACTGACACCGGGGCACCTGGGTGGCTCAGTTGGTTAAGCGACTGCCTTCGGCTCAGGTCATGATCCCGGAGTCCCAGGATTGAGTCCCACATCGGGCTCCCTGCTCAGCAGGAGGCCTGCTTCTCCCTCTCTCACTCCTCCTGCTTGTGTTCCCTCTCTGGCTGTGTTTCTCTCTGTCAAATAAATAAAATTAAAAAAAAAAAATACACCTGGGTTCCACCACCACACAGTGATATTTTAATTGATCTGAAGTATGGCCTATGCACTAGAATTTCTAAAAAACCTTCCAAGTAATTCTAATACATTGCCAAGCTGAAAACTACTGGCTACAAGCAAAGGTCAAGAGGCGTCATCTGTTTGCCGGGGACAGCCGTGATGGTCAAGCTTCCAGTTTGCATTGTAATAGGAAAAATACTAGAAGCCTCTTGGCCTGTAGACTTTTTCTTGGACAAGTGGACCATAACCTACTTGCTGCTTTTCCAGTTTGACCTCTTAGAAAATATGCCAAAAGTAAACAGGTGTACAGTTAACTTTGCAAATCAAATGGTTCTGTGTTCTTAGATTCTAAGTGCTAGTTATGTGTGACCAAAGGCAGGGTTTTAGAACTGGATCTCCCAAATTGCTCATTACTATTCTATGCTTGGTTAAAAGTCTTACGTCATCCCACAATGGAATGTGACCCAAGTGGAGAAGAAAACAAAAACATTTGCATTGCTTTCATGATTAGTAATGGGACTGGATAGGGTTTGAGGTGTCTCAAAACAACTTGTACTTTTCCCAACCTATTCAAGACCTGATTCATATTACAGTTACTAATCCTGATGCCCCTGAGTGATATAGCTTATGTATAATTTTTGGATGTGTTAATTCTAGATGTGCATTTGTTTGGACTAAACCCATGTCCTGTAACTCATTTATCATTTAAGGTACATCCTGAATATAGCATATTCAACAAAGTCCCTACCCTCAACTTCCATTATCAGGATGCTTGTACACAGTTTTCTAGGGTAACAATAAATCCTGGTTTGCCCAGGACAATCTTGGGTCACTTCTGTTATTCTAGCATGATTAGTAAGAGAACACTTTCTCAAAAATGTTTCAGGTTGGGTGAGAAATCATCTGGGCATCCTACAGAGAGCTCCCTCTAACCTACTGTTGGGATACCTGAGTATTGGAATGGAATCCCTTTATATTTAGAATCCGCCTATAGCTGTTTAGGAAAATACAGTTATTGAGATATCAGTCACTTGATCAACCTTCTGTAAAAGCAAAATAATAAAGATTGCTAACATGCTTTTCTCATTAACTCCATTAACACAGAAAATCCAGCATGACAAAAGTGGCTACATTTTCTGCTTTAAGACCTGTGTTTATAGCCCTTTCTGCTGGTACCTAAGCCTGCAGCCTTGAACAAAGTCTATCCTGATCCAGGTTTACTCCTTTGCAAAAAGAAGAGTGGATTGAGCTAAGCAGTCTCTGTCATCCCTTTGAGTGGCAGTTTTGTGATTTTATTTTATTTTATTTTAATTATTTATTATTTTTTTAAAAAATATTTTATTTATTTATTTGACAGAGAGAGACATTGAAGAGGGAACACAAGCAGGAGTGGGAGAGGGAGAAGCAGGCTTCTGCCGAGCAGGGAGCCCAATGCAGAGCTTGGATCCCAGGACCATGGGATCATGACCAGAGCCAAGAGGGATGCTTAACAACTGAGCCACCCTGGTGCCTGAGGCAGTTCTGTGATTTTAGATTGCTGCTTTCTCTAAGCATTTTATTTGACCAATATTTTGCTAATTACATACTTGCACTGTCTGTATTAAGGCAAGCTCATTAATACATAAGACCAAATCTGTTGAATTTACTTTATTCAGTATCTGCTTTATCATCATAATCTCTACATTGATAATTGAATATTTTTAAGATAGCCTTCCTTCTACCAGTATTTACTTAATATTTACCGTCTATAAGATGTGTATCCATGTGGATGCTCTATTGAAGTTTTAAAGTTACATTTAATTTTTTGGCTCTTCACTGTGGCATTACTTATGAAATATTAAAGCTAATTTGGAAAATAGCTTTATTTTAATATATTAGATATTTTAATATATATATTTTTTATTGAGAGAGAGAGATTGGGGTGTGGGGAGTGTGGTGAGGCAGAGGGAAAGGGAGAGAGAGAGACTCTCAAGCAGGCTCCATGCCCAGCACAGATCCCAATGTGGGGCTCAGTCTCATGACCCTGAGGTCATGACCTAAGCTGAAGTCAAGAGTCTGATGCTTAACAGACTGAGCTACCTAGGCACCTCATAGAGAGCTATTTTGATAGGCTATATTGTATAGTATAATCGTGTTTCCTTGTTTTATTTACTACCCTCCCACTTGTTTGAAAACATGCACCTGCCAGTTACAGGTGTACTTTCTAATGACAAATGTGTGAAATATTATATTTAAGGTTAGACCACAATGATTGGATTTATTCATCCTGTTTTTCAGTAAGTGTGTATTAAGTATCCACTATGTACCTGGAACTGAATTAAATTCTCAGAGTACCAAATCAAATAAAACATAGTCTATTAAGTAGTTCACAGCTTAGCACACCTGTATCACAGGTAATGGTTCAAGACTAGGGTGAGCAGGTAAGATTTTGAAAGTGAAATAGGACATCATTAATAATTACACTAGCCCAAAAGGCATATAATTTGGGACTATCCTAGGCAATGCAATCTGTGGTCACTGTGTTCAAGACAAAATACAAAGTGGCCTATTGTATTCAGTTACCTCCCTATCCAAAGATTGGTATTCTTACCAAATTGGACTGCTTATAGAAAAAAGGTCACAGTTGGGGCACCTGGGTGGTTCAGTTGCTTAAGTGTCTGACTTTTGGTTTTGGCTTGTGTTGTGATCTTGATGGTCGTGGGATGGAACCTCATGTCAGGCTCCCCATCCAGTGGGGAGTCTTTTTCTCTCCCTCTGCCTCTACCCCCACTCATGCGCTCTCTGTCTGTGTCTATCTCTCTCTCAAATGAGTAAATAAGTCACAGTTAACAAAATGATAGGCTATATTTTATAGTATAATCGTGTTTCCTTGTTTTATTTACTACCCTCCCAAAACATTCTTCTGTAGAAGCATATTTTTATGATATACTTGTAAAAAAACCAAAAAACCAAAAAACAAAACAAAGATGAGTGAGAAAATGTGTCCAAGACAGTGACGGTTGTGGAAAATATGTCATTTGACAAATGGCTGAGGAAAGCAGAATACTGGATAGGAAGCATGATTTGCATGAAAGCCGACCTCAGATAGTTGAAAGAGCATCCTTTTTAAGTAACTTTTTAAGTAGGAAGGGGCAAATGCTATACTCCAGAGAGCAGAGCATAGACAGATTCATATTTTTTAAAATCCAAGGAAGCAAATTTTAATTCAAGGAAGAGTTTGAACACTGCTGTCAGAGAATAGATTGCCAAATGAGAAAGAAAACATATTGACATGAGCAACATGTAAGTCAAAGTTGGGTAGGTCAGTTGTGTTGGAGAGGAACTGAATGCAAGGACCTCTGGTGAAGTGGCTGTTACTCTGCCTGGCCAGCTTCCCGTTCCTCATTTTGGTGATAGCCTGCCAACATTCTTTATTGAACTGCTTTTTTTCCACTTCTTTGAGGTTGGAAGTTTGGTAGAGCTAATGTCGTCCTCAGGTTCTGGCAAGGAGAATGTAGTTCTGATAGAGACATTCAGTGTCTTTCATGTTCTTGGCCGAGAGTGGGACATGGGTCATGCTAGGCAAATCTGAATCAGTTCTAGTAGTGTTTGTTGGTTTGTTTGTTTGTTTGTTTGTTTTAAAGATTTTTTTATTTATTTGACAGAGAGAAACACAGCCAGAGAGGGAACACAAGCAGGGGGAGTGAGAGAGGGAGAAGCAGGCTTCCTGCTGAGCAGGGAGCCTGATGTGGGACTCGATCCCGGGTCTCCAGGATCATGACCTGAGCCGAAGGCAGTTCCTTAACCAACTGAGCCACCCAGGCGCCCCTGTTTGTTTTTGTTTTGTTTTTTAAAGTTGCCTTCACATCCAGCTTGGAGTGCAAGGAGGGGTTTGAACTCATGACCCTGAGATGAAGACTTGAGCTAAGATCAAGAGTCTGATGCTCAACCTACTAAGCCATTCAGGTGCCCCTGGCCCTAATAGCTTTTTAGAAACTGTTGGGAACAATTCTTTTTTTGAAAGGATTGCAGAAGGGTAAGATGTGGGCCTGAACTTCCTGAACTTGTGGCAGCCATCTTGCTAGCAGTAGGGAAGGGCAGGGCTTGCCTGAGAATGGAACCTAGCGCAGGGGAAAGTATACCCAAGAATGGAGAAAGGGAGATTGGGTCCTGATGCTTTTTGGGCCCCTACATCTAATAATACTTTAACCAGACTAACTGAATTTTTCAGTTCTGTGTGCCAACACATCCCCTTTTTAAAATTTAAGCCAGTTGAATTGAGTCTATTATTTGAAACAGAAAAAGTCCTGAATGATGTAGTTCTGTTCCAATAAAACTCGAGTACATGATCATGTACTCCATAAATCTAGCCTGGCAAATTTCTAGTAATTTCTAGTAGTTTCCTAGCATTTCTAGTAATGCTCTGTTGGTTTAGATATAGTTACTTACTATACGTACTGGGAAATTATAAAAGCTCATTGCTTTAAAAATTATATTTTACATTGATTAGACAGTTGTTTTTCTATTTCATTTGAATTGAGGAGGCTTTTTTTTTTTTTTGAAGATTTTATTTATTTATTTGACAGACAGAAACACAGGGAGAGAGGGAACACAAGTAGGGGAAGTGAGAGAAGGAGAAGCAGGCTTCCTGCCGAGCAGGGAGCCTGATGTGGGGCTCGATCATGGGGTCTCCGGGATCATGGCCTGATCTGAAGGCAGTCGCCCAACCACCTGAGCCACCCAGGCACCCTTGATGAGACTTTTTTAATTGAAGTATAGTTGACACACAATGTTACATTAGTTTCAGGTGTAGGACATGGTGATTTGACGAGTCTATTCCTTACCCTATGCTCCCCACAAGTGTAGCTGCCATCTGTCACCATAACAGTACCATTACAGCACCATTGAGTGTATTCCCTTTGCTGTACCTTTAACAAATTCAGAGGTTTTGCTCCACAGTGTGTACTTTATCTTAGCTTGGTACTTTATCTCAACTTGGTGATCCTCAATCTGGAACTCATAAAAGTATTGATGAAAACATGTATTATTTTCAGTGTTTTTAAATTGATGAATAGTATAACTTTACCTGAGCTAAAGTTGTACAGGCTTAATAATTACATTTTGCTTAATATTACAATAATTTAATAGTTACATATTTGTTTAGTATTACAGTAATTTAATAGTTATATATACATATACATATATATATATATATAAATAGATGTATAGTTAATAGAGGTCCATGACTAGCTTTTAAAAATAGAGTTTTAAAAAAAGGGATCATTTGAAAAGTATTTTTTAAAAAGGATTCACATGGCAAAATATTGGAAACTAGTTTGAGAGATGCTGTGTTAGGTGGGATTCTTGACTTTCTAATAATCCTAGCTAGAGTTAAACAGAAAAGGAGTTTATTAAAAGGGTGTTTGGGTAGTTTACAGATACACTGGGGTGGCTGGAGAGCCCAATTTCAGGCTAAGACTCCAAAGGATAAGCTCCAAACTAAGTCTTAGCCTTGGTTTTTACAAGGAACTAATTGTTGTCACTGTCATGGGCAGTTAGGGTCTCTCTCTCTCTCTCTCTCTCTCTCTCTCTCACACACACACACACACACACGCACACACACTTGCATCACTAACTCGTTGGTCAAAAGTCTAGCTCTGAACCTAAGTCTGATGAAATTGTTCTGTCTTCAAGGGAAGCTAAGTACCTAGTGTTCTCAATTTCTGTAACAATAGGCTCTCTGCCCCATATAAGACTTCTAAGTGGAGAATTTCCCAAATATAGAAAGGGGCTTGGTTGCTATGTAGCCAGAATGAATCATAGATTTCCACTATAAGCCAGGCCTTGGCAGATCAACATCAACTTACAAGCTTCTCTTCATATTTAAAGTTCCAGAAAAACAATGCTTGCTCTTAACCTAAAGTAACTTTTCTTCCCCATATAAAGGGAGTGAGCTGAAGTCTTTTCCAGATTGCAATCCAGGCTTTCTGGAAAATGTCCAGTTCTCCTGGAGTTGTTCCATGGTCTTGTCTCAATATTCTGTGAACTATGTGCTGATATTTAAAAGTTAACCACCACTAAAATACCCTATATAAGTCATTGGAGTAATGGAGGAAAAGTGTAGGAAAACTTGATAGAATATATAAATACACCTGTGAAAGAAAATATGGATAGATGATACAGTTCATATTTTTGCAGGTCATCTTTGTGCTCTGGTTGTTGGCTGGCCTCCTCTGTCAGTTTCACCTTTCCTTTGCTCCCAGCCAAGGTTTACCTATACCTTTATCCCTGAGAAGGCTGACCCCTTGCCATATTTCCTGCATTATGTGGTTGTGGATTTCCTTTAACTTTTAACACTGGAAATGGCAGTAGTTAGAGTACCTCAGAAGACCAGTGGACTTCCATCAACACTTTTATCTATCTATCTATTTATTTATTTATTTTTATTTTTATTTTTTAAAAGATTTTATTTATTTATTTGACAGAGAGAAACACAGCCAGAGAGGGCACAAACGGGGAGTGAGAGAGGGAGAAGCAG